>MCFL01000048.1:0-181916 GCA_002102555.1 Catenaria anguillulae PL171 | reverse complement strand
CACCACCCGTGACCGATCTCAAGCCCAATGCCTCTGCATTCTCGCGGAAAAACCCCAGATACGAGCTGCTCAGCTCGCCTTTGTTTCCAAAGTTTTGAAACCAGATTGCGTCAATGCCAAGCTTGGTGAGCACAGTCACGAGCGAGTCCATCGTGATGGCTTGATAACCACTTGACAGTCCACACCCGTTCGGCGGGTCGCTCAAGGGCGGAATCGTCATGATGCCCTCGCTGCGCAACGCACGCAGGAACCGCTGTTGGGCAGCAACACGCGCCTCGGCATACGGATCCTCGTCGACATTGGCATCGGAAGCAGCAGCGCCTGTCTTGCGACCCTTTGCCTTGAGCGTTCGTCTCGGCAGGCTTGTTGGAATGAGCTCGGCGACTGATGGGCCAAGGCGGCAAGCGGGATTGCGAATTGTGGATTTGTTGAAATGATGAGCGCATCGGGAAAGGACGAGTGATTCGCGGGCTTGTACCGATTTGCGATGTGAATTGAGCTGAGCACCCCGAAACATTTCTACGGAAACACATTGAGTGAGAAATGGGAGCGCACAAATGTATGGTTGGTGAAAGGAAATACCACGACATACAAGAATCGATCGGGTGGGAAGCTCAAACAACTCCCAATCGCGGTCGGCACGCACAGTCGCAATTGACTTTGCAAACTGTGGCGAGTTGAATTCCTGCAAACCGCCACTGGTCACAAGCCGGTCGTTCCGTGTTGGGTTTTCTTGCGCCACCAACAACTCAACCTCCTCGGGAAGGGGACCAGCATACACGCTTGGAATATCGCCATGGGCTGCCGCCGCCGCCGCCAGCAATAATGCCCAGCTGCCTTTCTTGACACCACCAGTCAAAATGTCACGGCTCCAAGCGCGGCCAGAATCCACCAATCCCTTGTCCACATCCTTTGCGCCCAAGGCCGCACCAGTGCCGATACTCGGAGATGTCCCAGCCACGTCACTATTCCTGGCAGGCGCTGCCACTCCCGCCGCCGCCGCCGCCGCTGCCACTCCCGCCGCCGTGATGGCCAAATCCCGAGACGAACCCAAATCAAGATCCGATTGCGCACGCGTGAAGCTGGAAAGTCGATCTGTCAGTGAGCCACCATTCACAAACAAATCATGCACCGACCTGGTGCCATAATTCCAGAGAACACCATGGGGATCGATCCGCTGGTACACCACCACAGCTGGCTCCCAGCAGGGATCCATTTCAGAGAGCGAATCCATGAAATAGGGTGCATGATGATCATCCAACCTCAACCAACCAGTCATGCCATCAACCTGATGAGGAACGCAAACAACATAATGCCCAGCCGATCCATCACCAGCGTAAAACACAACCGACTCCAGGCCATAATCAAAGTAGCGGATGGAAATGCTGGGATCGTCGCAGACTCCGACTTGTGAGCTTGCCAGTACCTGGTCGATTTCCAAGCGAGGAAGCATGCCACTGCGTCGATCAGGCGATGAGCGAACAATGTGAACCACCAATAACGGATTGGCCAGATCCAGCAACTCGCCAGGTGAATCGCCAAGTTTCTGCTGAATGAGTTCAGAGAGAGAAAAGGCGAGGCGCTCACAGGAATGCTGTACCTGCAACCCAAGCCAAAGAGTGCTGTTGGCATTGGACAGCTCGCGCTCGTGGGGGCGTCCAAAGAAAATGAGGGGAATGGGCGTCAGCGGAAAGCTCCCTTCGAACAGACGGAAAACGCACTCGAGCGACATGAGCTCTCGATCCAACTGGCCAAACAAGTTGACAAAGAATTCAAAGGAGCATTGATGACGCCTCATGGATGCGCCCGACCACTGACCCGAGTTGATAAGGTGGGCGACAATGGGTCGCACATTCAATGTTGCTGCACCAGTGACGTAGTCGGATACAAACTGACACACGAGCAGCAAAAGTGGAGCAGCATGGTACACAAGAGCCAAAGAGGTGTCGTTCAATCCATGGATCGCGACTGCCATCTCCACAAAGAAATGGCACATAATCTGATTATTCAGCATGGCCTGAAACAGAGAGTTGGCAAAGCACATGACGGCTGGGAGATCGCCATCACGTTCGTTGGGTAACGGCCGAACAAGCGGAGGTGAGAACGAGCGCGGGTACGTCTGCTGCAGTAAACCAAAGGAAAAGCGGGCAGCTACGGCCTTGAGTGAAGCAGTATCCGACTCGGGACCGCTGGGCGGCGATGCGATGCGAGGTCGCTTTGCTGGGGGCCGTGCCGAAAGCTGCGGCGCGGCGGACCCAGTTTGCCGTGGAGGAGAAGTAGGTGGCTTACGTTTGCGATCGGCCACGTTGGTGTTGGGTGGTTGAGCGGCCGCGGGAGTGGAAAGAGACATGATTGCGTTGGTTTGATTGAGCATACGACTGTTCATTGTTCGGCATTTGACTCGGAGCGGTTCAAATGAAAGGGACATGCTTGATGGTTGCTCGTTGAGAAGCGGCCGCGGAACTCACAAGGAGAAGGGGATGGAAGTGTGTGGAAGCAAAAATGCATTCAGCCACACGTGATTCGTCTCCACTGGCATGTTCTCCGTCATCGATGCAAAGCGCCAAGAGGCGCCGTCATGATGTTGGGCCTTCGATCCGTGTTTGGAGGCAGATCGCCCAATTGACCAGTCCGCTTGCCTCCCACCAAAACATCGGACTGGACACAAATCACTGCATAAAATCGTGTACGGGACACTGAATCACTCAGGATTTCTCGCACAGGGCGGTGATACCCGGCTTTCATGTTTGTGGTGTTTTTCAAAGGCACTCCAGACTGCAAAAAACGGCCCAGATATGAAAACATGCGTCGTTGACCAGCTCATCAGCATGTTCACCACTCGTGTTCGCGTCTGTGGCCAAACATCAGCAAAAAATTAAACCTTGCATAAAATCGCAACCAATTGTCAGATTTCACTTTTGACAACAGATTCGGAATCGACACACACCCCACTTTCACAATAAACCCTAAAATCAAAAATCCCAAAATTTACCTATGACAATGAACTCCTGCATAAAAACTAAACTAAACCTTGCATAAAAACCCAACCACTGGCAAGATTTCACTTTTGACAGCAGATTCGAAATCGCCAAGAACCCTACTTTGACTATAGACCTTCAAATCAATAATCCCAAACTTTACACTAACCTAACTTGTCGTCGACCGGCCCATGAGCACGTTGTGTTCGCGTTGGTGAATACTCATGCTCACATCAAAAAACTAAACCTTGCATAAAATCGCAGCCAATTGTCAGATTTCGCTTTTGACAACAGATTCGGAATCGACACACACCCCACTTTTATAATAGACCCTAAAATCAAAAACGCTGCAACGGGGTCGACGAACATTGGATGGCCACAATTAGATTCCGTGAATTCAAATTGCTTCAATCACGATAAATTGAATTGAATTAGTTCTAAAGGCTCAATCTCTGCTCCGTGTATACAAGCCATGTTTCACTCACGGCACTCCATTCGGGACGGTCGCTTCAGCCAGGAGCATCGGACTTGTGGTCTGCCAGTCGACTTCGTTTGCGCCCTCCCAACTTCGCTTGTGCCAGCCTTCACGGTGCAACCTGGCCGCAACGGCTCAACTGTGGACGCCTGTCGCCGCCTGTGCCAATGCAAATGCCCTATGTACCGTCGTCCACAAAATGTACACTCATGTCTCTGATGCTGACTTCGCCAAACTGCACAGCGGCTTTCGGGATTGGTTTGGCGTGAGATGGACGACGGCCAAACTCAGGCTGGTTTGGATCAGTCTGGCTCGATTTTGTCACTTAGTCAAATCTCCGCCTCAGATATTTGGACAGCATTTGACCACTAGTCCCAACAGACAGGCTTTGGACACCAATGTGAACGCCAGTATGGACTCTTTCCACTGCCATTTATGTACTTGGGATTGTTACAGCCAGCACCAACAGATGGGTGGGCCAGGCAGCTTTCAAGAGACCACACGGTGTATTGATGATGTGAACAACCAACCCTGACCCTGTGGCCATTAGTACACAGGAACGGGTGTACACGGCCGACAACAAAGGGCGGCCGTGGATATCAGTATGCCAAGGAGAAAAAGACAAGGGATTGCGAGGAAAAAAAAGCTATGCGATGTGTGACAACTGCAAGTGGAATAAAAACTCGGCGCTGAACTTTGGGGAAGGCGGCATACTGGATGTCAGCCACCTGCAACTGCTCCACAACCTCAGCATGAATCCCAGTCGAATCCGTTGCCCACGGAACAGCAACATCAAACACGCCCAACACAACCCCAGCGACCTTGAGAACATCAACCAACAAGGCGACGTCCTCCCGTTGGCCACCAAACCCGGATGCATTCGCAATCACCATCGACTTCCCAACACGCAACAGCTGCCCGCGAACCTGGCAACTCGTTGCCACCTCGCTTTGCACCATAAACGCGCACGCGCTTGACCAATTCCTGTCGACCCCATACGCCTGCAGCATATGAAAGTGCTGGTCCACAATCAGGCCGAAAGTGTGCAACGCGTCCGGGTCGAGGTACTTGATGGAAGGCGAATCAAGGGTGCTGTGGGATTGTTACGACGAAAAATGAGGTCGGCGGCCCGTCGGGTTGGCTGCCGCGATTTGACAGCGGATGCGAGAAGCTCGAGCTCATGCTCGTTGTGCGCATGTGCGGGTTTTGCGAGAAAGAGGTCGGCAGCACGTTCGACAATGAAAGCTCGCATGACCACCTCTGGCATTTGCCGACCAGGGTCGTTGAGCGAAACGAATTCGCCGTTGGCTTGCTCGAATCGAAAGAGCCAGGTTGCAGGAGCCGGTCCTGTGTTGTCAATGGACTCGTCATAGTGCAAGGCGAAGTGCATGTTCGGCGTAACAGCTGTATCACTGTAGTGTTCGCAAAGAAAAGTGAAGAATGTGTGCAAGAGGTCAATGGCATCTGAGCAGCTCGTCCAGTCTACACGCCATGTCGTCAAGACCGCACATGCATCCCAGAACTGGATCCAGGCTTTGAGCTACTCGACCGGAAAAGAAAGTGTCATGGCGAAGAGAAAGACCAAGACGTCATGAACGAACCCGCGAATTCCGGATGCCGAAAAGTTCTTGAAGCCCTTGGACAACGTCACAGGCAGCCGACCAAGCCGATTGGAGGGAGGCAGAATGAAGGACGGGCATTGGCTGTGCGTCACCTTTACGCTCTCGACGAGTCGAGTGGATGTTGAGCGTCAGCAAGATGTCATAGGTAAATAATTTGAGGGCGTGGCGAGCGATGCCAAGATAGAGCTTGCCAGGTTGACGGCGCATCTTACTGCGATGCATGATCGAGGGCGAGCGATGGAAGCGATGGGGTGGACCGTGGGCGGATACAGTATAATAAAGCACGAGCGAGACGAGGCAGTGCAGGCCAGAGGGGTGGTGAGGTCAGGGCCGAGGACGGAGAGGAGTCGATCGCGGGATGGGCAATGGTGGCGGCTTCTGTTGACTGAGAAAACTCTCCAATGTTCCCTAGCATCACGTGAATCGTTTCTAAGTCGTCCGGCCCTCAATTGCGAAGAGTAGTGCATGGTCACGGCAACTGTGCGCCTGGGTGGTGCAAATTCACGTATTTTCGTTGATTGAATTGGGTTGATCTGTCAATTGCATTGATTTGAATAATGGCCATTTCGAGATTGTGGCCAACGCATGTTCGTCGACCCCCTTGCATTGATCTGTCAATTGCCTTGATTTGAATAATGGCCAATTAGAGATTGTGGCCAACGCATGTTCGTCGACCCCCTTGCACTAAAATCAAAAACGCCGAACTTTTCCTATGAATTGGGTTGATCTGTCAATTGCATTGATTTGAATAATGGCCAATTCGAGATTGTGGCCAACGCATGTTCGTCGACCCCCTTGCAGGCACACATCAATGACGTATCCAACGGCATAGGATGGTGCAGAAAAACAGCGCGGTTCCAATGGTATGTTGGGCGTGAATGTAGCGTGTGAATTGATTGAGAGCCGCAAGTGGACAGACGATTGGGATAAATGAACGGAAACGCGAAACGTGTGGGACGGCAGCAATGCAACAGCAAATCGAGACAACCCATAATGGGATCTGGGAGAATAAAGTACCGCGAATCCAATGGTATGCGCGGCTTGGCGATCGGATGGGTATTGGGTGACATAATTGGGGGGTCACGTTCAAACGGTTGCGAAGTCGGGAGGTGACAATGAAATGGCAAAAAGGGAGGCGATCGATGCGGGCAAACGATGGAGGTGGTGCGGAACAACACGGCGGATCCGATGGTACTCATGGCAGGAGCGTAGCAATATAATTGGCCGAGATAATGGGTTGGGTACATGACCCAAAAACGAAGATGACCCGATCGGGTCATAGCAGGTGTCAAAAGATGCAGGAAAGCGAGAGGGCATAGGATCCGTCGAGATGTGGCGCAGAATCAAAAGTCAAGTGGGTGAAAAAGTGAAATAGCAAGATGGTCGGACCAAACATGGGTCCGATCGGCATGTTGGACAGGTTGGGCGGGCAAACAGATGTCACCAGAGCATGTAGCTGGTCAAATTGCATGGAGTTGTATCGGGAAAACGCATGGGTTGCATGGGTTGAAGCGAAACTTCGCCTGGCCGCCAACGATGAGCCCCAATCATTCAGACGCCAAATCTCGCAGCGGCCCAAAGTGCTGAAAGACAACAATACAGGGTGCCGCTGGCTCAAGGACGTGCGCATGTGGGCCAAGGAGAGACGAGTTGGGTCCAGATTTCGGCAACGACGACAAAGAGTCAGATAGATATCGGAACCAGCCATGGCGAATCAGGCCACGACAATAGAAGGTGATACTCTGCGGGGCGACGCAGGATCACTGGTGCTGAGCGAGGGGATAATAGAGAATGGGCGAAATGGCGGGCACATGCACGAATGCTAGAGAAAAAAAAAAACATATACACCGACGGTCAATGACGAACGGCGCAATTTGTGACCACGGCGCTGGGTGCTTCTCGATACTGGCAACGAGGCTATCCATGGAACCGTCGGAAGGACCTGGGCGTGGCCTCGTGCGTGCGCTGCAACCTCGGCCAAATGTTTGACACAGGACGAAAAAGTGCCAGATTCCGGAAACGGCCACAGACGCTTGGGCCGCGACAATGGGGAGGTACGGCTGGGCGAGGCAATGCAGAATCGTCAATCCAGTGGGCAAAAAGTCAAGAATTGACGCAAGGCCGGGCATGTGCATGCACCTTGAACGTGAACAAACACTGCGGACGATGGCCAACGACGAACGACGCATTTTGTGACCGCGGCGCTGAGTGCTTCTCGATACTGGAAACGAGGACTATCCGCGGAACCGTTGGACGGACCTGTACGTGGCCTCGTGCGTGCGCTTCGACCACAGCCAAATCTTCGGGACGGGACGAAAAAGTGTCAGATTCTGGAAACGGCCGCTGAGGCATGGGCCGCGACTATGGAGCGGTACAGCTGTGCGAGGCAGTTCAAAATCGTCAATCCAATGAGCGAAAAGTCAAGAACTGGCGAAATAACGGGCATGTGCTCATACCGTGGACATGAACAACATCTGCGTAAATACGAACGGCGGACGACAAACGGCGCACGTGGCAACGGCGCTCTTGGTGGTGCGTTCTTTCGGAAACGACGGCTATCCGTGGAACTGTCGGACGGACCCGTACGCCAGCTTGTGCGTGGGTGACGTTTGGGGACAAATATTGGCACGGGACGAAAAAAAAGTGCCAAATTCCGGCAACGGCCGCTGAGGCATGGGCCGCGACAATGGGGTCGGTACAGATGTGCGAGGTAACGCATAATCATCAATCAATTGAATGAAAAATCGAGAAATGACGCAACGACGGGCATGTGCGTGCACCTTGAATGTGAACAAATACTGGAGACGATAGATAGCCGACGACGAACTAAGCCCTTTGTGCCCGTGGCGATTGGTGCCGCTTGATACCGGCAACAAGGGCTATTCTCTGAGCCGTTGCAAGGACCCGTGCACCCATGAGCAAGCATTATCAGCGAAGGAAAACGAAGAATAGCTGCATTGACGGATTTAGTCATGAAGGGAACACATAGCGTGCACAGCCCGTGGCCATGTTAAGCGCAGGCATGAGGGCCGGTGATGCTGGCCGAATGTGCGCCGATGATGGATCTGTGCACATGGGCATGTACATGTGCATTGGGGTAAAGCTTGTCCCATGTTGCCGTTGTCATACGAATCGGCTCGTGGTGGGATCGGATGGGAGGAGTGGATTGCCAATCATTGCATTCTTTCTTCATTGGATGTGTCATGGATGGAGGCTCGGATAGATTTGAGAGCCAAAGAGAGAGAAGAAAAGAGCGATCGAGCCATTTGTGACCGAGAGAACGAGAGCAATTCAAAGCAAGAGTGAGCGAGACGATGGGAGTGTTCACTGCAGTCAACGTGGCTGGTGCGCGTGCAATTCCCAGTCTAACTCGATTCTTTCCTTCCCAGTTATGCCCCTAAACTCTCGTAACTGTACTTGAAAAATAAGTTACCGTATTCTACTCATTCAGGGCTTTCTATCCATGTCAAAATTTTGTAGATTGGACAACTTTTATGTTTTGGCTCTAACTGGATTTAATGCGGGGCGCGGTATGTACGTTCGGTGAGCCAATGGTGCGGTTTTGCGAGGTATAATGGTGTTACAATTGCCTGTCGGGTGTTGCCGTTGTCGTACGAATTGGCTGGTGGTGGGTTCGGATGGGAGGAGCGGATCGCCAATCATTGCATTCTTCCTTCATCGTCATTGGATGTGTCATGGATGGAGGCTCGAATAGATTTGAGAGCCAAAGAGAGAGAAGAAAAGAGCGAGCCATTTGTGACTGAGAAGCAAAGCAAGACCGAGATGGTGAGAACAGTCAACTTGGCTGCTGCACGTGTGATTCCCAGTCGAACTCGATTCTTTCCTTCACAGTTATGGCCCAAAACTCACGTAACTGTAAATGAAAAATAAGTTACCGTATTCTACTCATTCAGGGCTTTCTATCCATGCCAAAATTTTGTAGATTGGACAACTTTTATGTTTTGGCTCTAACTGGATTTAATGCAGGGCGCGGTATGTAACTCCGTCGACATCGCCAATAGACCGCTTCTTGGACTCTTGAGGGTCCTGCTTGACAGCGCCAGCAACTTGGCGCTCGCCCACAAACACGATATCTGGTGTGTGCAGGTCCTCGCCCTTGTCCTTGCCCTTGCCCTTGTCCTCGTCCTCGTCCTCGTCCTTGTCAGCAAGTAAGGACAAGGACTGCACAATGGTTTCGATTGCGGCGTTGTCCTTACCGATCTTGGCTGTCGAAGCGAGCTGCTTGTACAGGCCGACTACGCATCTACATAAAAGAGCAGCATGAGTACAACCAGTCGTTTGCAGATTGATACAGAAGTTGAAAGCCACGTACTTGGCCACGATTTCGGGTGTCACCTCGTCCAGCGCAACGGGCAAATGGACCATGTACCTGGAAGGGACATGATCACGGCCAGCCGACATGGTGCTGGGCGAGACGGGCGGACTGTCGGTGTCGGTGGTAGTGGTCTTGGCCGAGCATGAATCGCGCCTGGCACTTTTGTTGTTGCAATGCTTGCACTTCCAGCTGTATGTTGACCAGAGTTGCGTTAGCGAATGCGTGTTGAGAAGAGGTGAATGGAGGCGGAGGAAGGAAAGAATTGGTACATACCTGTCATCAGACTGCTTATTGAACTGCCCCTTGATCGAGTCCGCAGCTGCCTTGTCAGTTGCCTCGGTATCGTCATCACCAAAAGGCTTGTCAATGGCAATTGTCATGTGTGCAGCAGGAGCAGCCGCGGCAGGAGCGAGCCCAGGTGCTTGACCTGGGACGGTTACCATGGGAATGCGACTGAAAGTGAGGTTGAAATCGGTTGGGAACGGGAATGAGGGTTGCAGCAAAGGGGCCATCAGCAAGTGGCACCAGTGATATGTACTTTGAAGGACATCCACCAAAAGCACACGTGGGGTCGCCCAGGACCGTGCTTGATACATTGAAATCCACCAGGGACATGGTGAGCATTAGCAGCGCAGGGACGCACTCACAGCAAGAGGCATGTATACAGCTCTTGCGAGAGACTCGTGCCACCCCGTGCCACCCAGACAATCGTGACACGGCAAAGCAACGTTGCGATGGTGAGGTACAGCAGCCTGGGACGAGGATGCCAGCGCTGGAGTGTCGACAAGAGGACTGGGCATGAGCTCATGTCTGAGAGCAGGCAGTCGTTTCAGAGGTGGAAGCGAGGGCTTGTCTGCATGTCACAGCGGTGCGGTACGTATGAATGAGTGCATGGAAATGCATTGCAGCAGGTCTGAGCATGGCGACAGCAGGTCGCATGGCCGTGGACGATGTAAAAAAAATCGCACAGCGCTGCCGAGCTAGGTTTGGAGGGCGACAAACTTGTGAGGAAACGTTCACGTGATGGGTTTCTTGATGGTTTCCTTAGGTTTCCCGACGCGTCTGGTTTATCCCCAGTATCCTTAGTTTCGATATCACGTAACGACGACAATTCGAGGGATGTATCAATACATATTCAAGAGAAGGTAACAAATGGTGAGACACATTAATACTTTGGGATGGGGCAACTACCAACCACGATGAACGGCTTCCCCACAACTTCAGGGATCGACGACGCCTCTGCCAGTGGGTTTGCTGGAAACACCATCGCCCGCGATGTAATGCTTTCCAGCGGCCAAACCACCTCATTTTCTATCCCGCTTTTCACTCGAGCGGAGCGCGTCCCAACGAAATCCATCCTCTCCTTCACTTCGTGAGGAATACTTGAGCTATGCTCACACCATTCTCCAACACGGAATCGACCGAGTAGCCGCTTCTTGCAGACAACAATATCCAAAAGCAAAGCGACTGAATCACCATTAGCGTACTTGGCGTCATACAGACGTAAGTCAATGAGCACCCATGTGTGATATGGCCTGAGAGCTTGACCTTGCACAAGGCAGGTATCCACCAATCGAGCATGATATTCCTCCAAGAGATCGCTGACAGCAAACCCTTGCACCATTTGAGAGTCACTCAAGCGCATTGCGCTCACAAGCAGTTGGAAATCAGCATTCTCCTTGGAATATGTGCAGGAGAATGAAAATGGGCAATCGGCAGGGATCGAATCCAAGGCGAGCCGTGTATCTGCAGACTTGGTCATGGACGCTCGAATCAGCTCAACCTCCAGCGCATCAGGCGCAGCTTCCTTGTGTTCGTTTGTGCCCCAATGTACATGCAAATACCAGCAGCATTGAATATTGGCGTCATGTTCATTTGTGGCTCGGCGGTTCTGTCCGCATTGTCACGCGTCGAGCATAAGATCCGAGGCATCCAAGGCCCTCCCTGCCTTTTGCCGAGAGCCGCGTGAAAGAATCACCATTCGCGGCGACGATCGGCGGAACCTTGAGTTGGCAGTGTGGACTTAAATGCAGAGCAATGGCCCCCGCGGCCCATGACCTCTTGCCACGACCTGAGCAGCTAAGCGCACCTTCCCCTCCCTCGAGCTCGTATCAAAGGACGGCTTTGTGCCCTTTCGTCGTTAACAACTCCTTTCCACAGCTGTCTCCCTCGGTGCCAACACTCCCGCCGACGCCGACAAGGCCATTCTTATATCTCCCACTGCCCTGTAACTTTTGCTTTCTTTGTGCGTCCTTTTCCCCAGCGTCGCCGCCAGATGGCCCCACCAGCTGACCATGCCCGATTGTTGCCAGCTTCACCCCTACAGTCCCCCCTTCTCCTCCCTCTCCCACGCCCGAGCCGCCCAATCCTCACATCACTCCGTTATCCGCCCGCCATCACTGACGCGACGGACTGAACACATGTATGCTCCATGTCTGCGGCCATTATGCTGAAGCGCCACTGACTTCATTTACCTTTACGGCCTGGGATTAACAGCACGTTGGAGCCGTCCACCCGCCCCTCTCTGACTTGTTCCTTCGCCATTCTCATTCGACATGCAGCCCGCCTGGTTTTTTTTGCGACGATATCCTTGACATGGAATGTGACTTGGTTCGTCCCCTTCTGCTCCTGTCTTTCTGCACCAACGTATTGGCACGTTTCCAGTCGTTCGTTAATGTCTTACTGCCGTTCATGATCTGCCGACCCTTCTTACTTACACATGCCTGTCGCTAACCGTCACTTGTCTGACCTTCTACCCAACACCAAGAACAGAGCTTTGCCCCATCGTCAACTGGCTGCTTCATTGTGCTTGATGGTGTACGCTGACCCACATATCGCACTCGTGTCCTCGCGCTTGAATCTCTGGACTGACCACACATTGCCTCACTACCACTCTGTCGCAGATGTTCCATGGTCACTTCATCGCACTCCCGCAACGTTCCCACCCCAGTCGCACTCTTGTTTCACCTCTCTTCTACCACCTCGTCGCTTGTTGCTCCTTTGAACCTTGCAATGTATCACTTTTGCACCAATCTTGCTTCCTTGTGTCCATGCAATTCATCTGCGCTATTGTGGGATTCGTCCGCAATACCGCGGGCGTTTTTTTTTTAACTGGTTAACGCGCAGCAAACTCGACAAACGTGAGGCATACATGGCACCGGATAATTCGCTTTTGAACCTTTTACTGAGGCATGTTTTGTCAAGTTTTGCCGAGAAACATTCCACGTGTATGTTTGCAAGAATTGAAACAAAGGCAAACCGGGCCCGACAAATCTGGGAAACACTGTAGAAACATCCCGAAGTTTCTGTCATGTTTGACCCCAAAACATGCATCGGCAGCGCTGTGTCGCGACTGGAATCAAATCCCGGTCGTCAACTGGGCTTCACCACATGTCACCTCGATCCAGTCTGGACCAGTCAGATCGGCTCTGGGGGCTGACCGGCGTGCACTTTTGGGCGTGCACCAATCGGATGGTGGGATCAAATGGGAGGAGCGGATCGCCAATCATTGCATTCTTCCTTCATTGGATGTGTCATGGATGGAGGCTCGTATAGATTTGAGAGCCAAAGAGAGAGAAGAAAAGAGCGAGCCATTTGTGACTGAGAAGCAAAGCAAGACCGAGATGGTGAGAACAGTCAACTTGGCTGCTGCACGTGTGATTCCCAGTCGAACTCGATTCTTTCCTTCACAGTTATGTCCCCGAAACTCACCTAAATGTACTTAAAAAAACAACAGGTTACTGAATTATGATCATTCAGGGCTTTCTACCCATGCCAACACTTTGTAGATTGGAGAACTTTTATGTTTTGGCTCTAACTGGATTTAATGCGGGGCGCGTTATGTAAAAAAAAAAAACGACACAACACTCAATAAATTGACGAGTACCTGGTTGCGGGTGTGATTGTGCCAACCAGGAAACGGCACGCCTCGATCTCAATCAGTGCCCGCGTCCTGAGCCAATGCGGTCGTGCTCGGAGTGGACGCATTAGAAGAAGTGGACGGGAATGAGAAGTTGAGCAGTGGAATGATTTCGGTGGACGACAGGGACGGTGACTGGCGAGCCGACGACCTCGGAGTGGGGTCTGGAGCCGATGATTGGCCGGATCGATCCTTGAGCGTTTGCGGTGACGTGTCACCAGTGATGAACCGCCTGATGTTGCGGACGATGAGCTTGGCGGGGCGCATGTCGATGCAGCGGCATTGGCTGCATGCTGCTTGCGACGCATCCGGTTCCGGTCTTGGGCCATGCGGACCTTGTCTACTGCTTCGGTTGGTGGGGGCGGGGCTGGGATGCACTGAGGCGACTTGGGCACCCAAATGTGGGCTGCGGCGCCAAGCTTGGCTGCAAGGAACTTTGGGGTAATACTCGACTGGAACGAGCTTGCGAGGTGCGTCGTGGAATGTGCAGCGGGAGGTGCGTTGCAGACTAAAGCCGCCGGGTCACCGGTGTTGTGCTGCCAAAGTTGGCTGGCGGGTGCGAGGCATACGGCGCTGCGTTGCCAAGGGTTGTCGTGGAATGCGTAGTAGGCGATGCACCACATGTGTCGGTACATGGTACGTCTCAAATAGGACGAGCTTGACAATGTCTCGTCTCGCACCTGGCTGGGGTGGATCCACTGACGGCGGCGAAGTAGTCGGGCCAGCCAGCGCGATTCGGAGCATGGTACACGGTGCTGGTACGTTAAGCCCGTTGCTCATGGTGCGGCCTGGCGGCTGCGTGTGATGGGATGCATATGCGGCTGAGTGAAAGGAAGTGGCTGCCGGAATGAAGCCAGGATGTGGATCGTTGCGGTTGTGTTGATTCAATTCAAGTGTAGAGGGATTAACGGTGTTGACGGTTGGCGGCCCCAGGGTTTCGATAGGATGGAGAATGGGTCGCTTGATTGTCCATGACGTCCGGTGAGCCAATGGTGCGGTTTCGCGAGGTACATTGGTGTTACAGTTGCCTGTCGGTGTTGCCCTTGTTGTACGAATCGGCTGTTGGTGGGATCTGACGGGAGGAGCGGATCGCCAATCATTGCATTCTTCCTTCATTGGATGTGTCAGGGATGGAGGCTCGGATAGATTTGAGAGCCAAACAGCGCTAAGAGAAGAAGTGACCAAGCAGAGCGAGAGCGAGCGAGACACTGAGAGCAGTCAACGGGGCTGGTGCACGTGCGATTCCTAGTCCAACTTGGTTCCTTCCTTCCCAGTTATGGAGCGCCAAAGGAGGGTGAGACATGAATTACACGAATGACAGTGGAATATCATGACGCACCATTTCGCTCTGGACGAGCCAAGACTTGCTCTTTGCAGGGAATGGGATAGCCGTGGTGCCACAACTCAACAAGCGATTCAGCAGTAGGATCATGCAATGGCTGGGAGAGGGATGGAACAAGCGGATGCTTGTGTGTCGCCTTGTTGAATTGGTGAATGAGCTGTTGCGGAAGTGTTTCGGCAGACGCTCCGGGATAACGGCCCGCGAACGTGGAGACGACAGATGCGATGGTGTTGGTCGTGGTTGGCCCAAGCTGACGAGGACGTGAAGAACGAAAGAAACGAGCTACGCAAAACTTGGGGATGTTGTGTTTACGATCAACGACGCAGGCATAGTCGGAAGGGTATCTAAGTGGCAACGCATGGGAAATGGATGCTGAGTTAGTATGAGTGAGGTCAGGAAACGGATATGATCGTTGTTTCACGAACTTGTTGACAGCACAAATTGCATGAACTTGGTCTTGTTAAACAGTGAATGAGACTCACGATCTTGCCGCAAATACCCTCCGTGTAAAAGCACCACCGGTGCGCCATCGGCCCATGCAAACGCGACAAGAGCGGCAAGTGCAGCAGATAGTGGAACACCGACCAGCAGCTTGTCGTACATGTCAAGGAAAATCTTGCCCTTGTCTGTGAAGAAACCAACCAAATCCGTCGTCCTTGATTGGAATTGGGCCAACGGACGAATGGCTGAGTCCACTTTTCATAGTACTCGAGCTTGGCACTTGTGACAGTATCTTTGTGGCCGTGACAGCGGTACAGCACCATGGCGACACCACATTGCTTCAAGGCCGTGACAAGTGTGTGGACGCCGAGCGGTTGGTTGCCAGTCAGAGGCGGTTGTCGTCGGGGGAATCCGGTGTTTGGATTGTGACTTTGGCCGGGCAATCCGTTTTGCAAGCATATCGCGAGCCTGCACAAAAACGGGCGTGTGTGAGAAGTCGTGTATTGGACGCATTGTGGCGATTGGCGCCTGTCATACCTCTTGCAATGTACGATTTCGAGTCCAGCGAAGATTTTTTTTGGCGGCAAAACAAGATTTTTTTGTGAAACCATGCTGGGTCGACGACAACCATGGGCGATGCTTGAAAAACGAGGTAGTTGCTAAACTGTTTTCGAGCTTGGTTGGAGATCGCGTTATGGACGTTGGGCTTGGTCATGTCTGTTGGGAAGCGAGAGAGCAAGTTGCTGGTCGCCTTGTTCTCTTTGAATGGTTCGACCTTGTTACTGAGGTCGCGGAGCAGCAGTCTTGGGCTTCTTGAGAGTTGGGCTGAACACCCCAGCCGGCGGTCAATAAGGTTGCCGAGCGACCTGACCCTGGACCATACGTGGTTGTTGTCACTGAGCGGTCAGCCGGCTTGTGTGCATGAGGCTGAGAGGATGCGGCCAGAGTGATGACGGATGTATCCGAACGACCAGCAGCATCGGCAAGGTCCGCGAGACGGCCGAGGAGACCGGTGGCATAGTCACGGGCCTTGATCGGGGAGACGAACTCACCGTGGGTCAGGATGGCGTGGCGACAGGTGGGCCAGGTTTGCATAGAAGGGCGGGCAACCTCGACGTGCGTCAACGGGTTGCCAAGCTTGTCAATCCACGGAAGCTTTTCGCATGCCAGACTTCGTCGACTGCAAGTGCCCCCGCCATGTCGTATGGGGCGGCCGTCGGGCGGTTTGCCGAAAGACGAGAGGCCGCGGTGCCCACGGGAGCTTGAGTTGCGGCCACATTGGGGTTGACCGGGCGCGGCGTGGTCGATGCGAAGGCCGAGGGATGATGTTCATGTCCACATGGCTGGGTAGGCCTGATTGCGTTGAGTCGATTTCGGATCCATCGGACGACGGGAACTGTGCCCTCGAGCTTGTTCGGGCGATGGTTATTCTTGGCGAGCCCTTCTTGGAGGGTCGATGCCAGTGGTCGCGAGGGTCGCTTGAGCGAGGATTTGCTGCATGAGCGCTGCGAGGCCCTCGAGAGTTATGGGAGCGGCCTTGTCCTTGCCCGCCATCGTTGAAGAGTCAAAGGAAGGGTGGAGGTCCAGTCGGAGTGGCCAGATTTGGGTTCTAGTTGCGCTACCACTGTGGATAGTCGGAGGCGGGGCGTGGACAATGCATGGCCGGAGTATACGAGAAAAATGCTTGTGGATGAGCCACTCGGTATTCCTATGTAGTGCACAATGTTTTGGTCTAAGCCGTGCGAGATCCTCGATGTGGGGAAGACCAAGGAGAGAAGGAATTGACAAGACTAAATAAAGAGCGAAAAAGAATTGCGGGGAGGGTCGAGGCCAAAGAAAAAAAGCATGGCATTTTGGACCCAGTCTTGAAGCGGCCGAGCGCTTCTGGGTCGTTGACGGGTGCTGTTACTCAACGTGCAACGTTTAACCGTCATTGACGGACCTCACCCCCAACCCCCTCATTATTGATCCTCCGGGCTGTTGTGGCGAGCTGTTGCCTTGACATACCCACCACGTCTTAAGCATATTTATACTGGCCTCATTCTTCAACGTTGCCGTTGTTGTTCTCGCCTTCCTCGATCTGGTTCGCCTCGCATTGGAGGAACTCTTGTGCTGTGAATGTGCAGAGAGGCATTCATTACGATACCAACACATGAACAAGTAAAAGGAATCAAAAGCAATGAAAAAACTTCACTTGCAAGGTGCCGTGGCAGGTGGGGGCAACTCACGCAAATACAATCAATGAACAGGGTGTGACACAACAAAGGGGTCAACCAACAAAGGGGAAAAGAAACATTTCAGTAAAAGCCTGTCTGTTGCATGCCCATGGCGCCTGCCCCGGCAAATCCAGTCTGCTGCATGCCCATCATGCCGCTCCCTCCTGTTCCCTGCATGCCCATCATTGTGCTTGGGCCCGCCGTAATCATGAGCGGCATTCCCGGTCCAGCGCCAGGCCCAAGAATCGGCACGGCCATTTCTTGCTTTTCCTTCTCCTCCTCCTTTTGCGACCGCTGCTTGTTGGCCTTTTCGAGCTCGTCCACCTTGGTCGTGTACTCGCGCAGCATTTGCACAAGGTACGGCATGGCGGCATCCAACCAGTTGTGGCGCCAGGCAAGCTCCAGTACCACGTCGGGTCGCACCAAGTCGTAGCAAGTAAACAGGAGCGCGGCAAAGCATTCCTTCTTATGATGGACCAAAAAGTAATCCAACAACTCCTCGGCCACTTGCGGGTCGCGCGACTCGGCTGCTGTTTCCATGGCGTCCTTGTACAAGCCGTCCTGCTTGGACAGGGCAATAGCTTGCTTCCACCGCTTGTTCTTCTTGTACAAGTGCGCGGCAATCCGACGGAACTCGAGCAGCTCGTGCTTGGAAAGACGTTGGGCAAGCGAGAGCACGTCAAAGTTGTCATTGACGTTGACGGCGTCACGCAGCGCCACGAAATCTTCCTCCTCAATCAACAAATCATGGTACGCTTGGTTGACGGCGGCATTGTTGGTCGACAGTACCGACATGAGGTAGGGCTTGATGAGGGGGATATTGTCCGACTTGAGCATCATTTGCACGACGCGCGAGTGGTCAATACGCGGGGTGAGGGCCGCCAACAAGTCGTTGATTTGCATCGGGTGCTCGTCCAAGTAGAACCGCAGGGCCTTGTAGTAAATTTCGAGGTTCGACACCTTGGCCGTCACCTCCTTGAACTGCTGATGCTCCCACGCCGACGGATGCGCCATCATGGTGAGGGCGGCATTGTCAAACTCGTCATAGTGCGTGTACAGGAACACGAGCGACGACCACAAGTGCGCCGTCTCGCACGCGCGAATCACCTTGGGAATGTTGATGCGTTGCCAGTACATTTTGAGGTGCTCGGCAAGCTTGTCGGACCGGTACTTGGTGTACATGATGGCGAGCTCGGTAAACATGCCCATGTGTGCGCGCTCCAAGTTGAGCGATGCCTCGAGGAGGGCCATGACTTGCTCGAAATGGCCAGCACGCTCATACAACTTGCACACGTCGTCGAGCTCTTCGGCGTGCACGACCAGGTTCAAACCGCAAATCTGCGCCAGCTTGAACTCTTGCTCGGCAACACACACGGCGTGCACCTCCTTCCACACCTTGGTCGAGTTGGCCTTGCGTGCGCAATCCACGGCATTCTGGTACTCGCGCAAATGCACAAGCGTCGTGGCGAGCCGCGCCCAGTTGGACACGGACGTGAACAAGATCTTGGCCGCCTCAAACAACTGGTCGTTGAAGCAACGCTCGCCCACAACCGACACTTGGGCAATCGTGTTGGGCTGGTGAATAAACTCTTCGAGCTCGGGCAACCGGTTGGTCTTGGCGTAGCAGAAGAGCAACTCAGACTCAATCATGGCCTCGCGGACCTTTTTGCGCGCCATCAACAGATACGCAATCAAGTCCTCAAACTTGGCGGCGCGCGTGGCAATCGAAATGACTTGCACCCAGTTGGTGTGATCGTCGGCCTTGATGTACGACTGGATGGCCTCCTTGACCCGCAAATCGTCCAACTGGGCCTTGGCAACAATTGACCACACGTCGGCCAAATCCACACGCTCAGCATACTCCTCGGCGCGGTCAATGGCGTGCATGTGCTCGACCAGCACCGACACGGCCTTGTCGTGGACATTGTACTTTTTGTAAATGACAAAGGCCTCCTCGTACAGCTCGCCCGTGAGGGCAATCTCGGCAATCTGCGGCGCGTCATAGTTGTTGAGGCGATCAATGTACTCCATGACCTTGGACTTGTTGGCTTGGACGCAGTCAAGATGAGCAAGTTTTGCAAATTGCGGTTGTCGTTAAAGGCCGAGTTTTCGAGCACAATCTTTTCGAGCAGCTCCATGAGCTCGGTCGGCATTTGCGCCTCCATGAACGCCTTGACGGTCGTGCTCACGTCCTCGGGGTCTTGCGTCTCGGGCAGCGCCGTGGCAACGACTTGGTCAATCACGGCACGACGGAACTGGTTGGTCTCGGCCAAGACCATGGCCCACAGCGACTTGTCGCGCCGCTTGACGAGGTACCGAGCTTGATGCTTGAACATGGACTCTTGGTTGGTGATGTTGATCAACTCGACATCGCACTGGCCCTGGACGTAGGCCACATACGCCAAGTGCGGGTCGCGCTTCTCGCAATACTTGCCGACAATGCGCGGGTCGTAGAGCTTGTTTTCCTTGAGGAAGGCCTCGGCATTGTTGTTGGTGTCAATGTAAATCTTGGCCAGGGCATTGTAAACGGCCGTGTCGGCAGTGCCCTCCTTGACCTTGAGCTCCAACCAAGGCAGTAGCAGCTTGAGGCGGTTGCGCTTTTCAACCTCGGCCACGAGGGCATCAACTTGCACGGCGGGCGACCGTTGCACCGATGCAAGCAGGGCCTTGATGGTGGGCTCATCGCAGTCCACGTCCAAGAGCGCACCAATGACTGCGGGCGTGCGCGCCGAGTTGACCTTTTGCACGTAAATCTCAATGTACTTGAAGAGGTTGTTCTTGAAAAGGTACAGCACCAGGTCGTGCACGAAATCGAACCGATCGCAAACGATAATCAAGGGCAACTGGTCCGTGAGCTTGGCCTCCTTGAGGAAGTTCTTGACACGCTCGGCGTCATAGTAGTTGGAGTCGCGGCAAATGGCCTCGACAGCCTTCATTTGGCCTGCGCGCGTGGCAGCTTGAATGTACTTGAAGTGCACCTCCGGGTCGGTCGAGAAGGCCACCACGGCACCCAAGTAGTAGTAGAGGCCCTCGTTCGTCTTGAACTGCTCAAAGATGGCAATCAAGTTGTTGGGTCCGAGCTGTTCCGAGTACTTGATGGCGATTTGCACCACGATTTGCAAATTTTGACGCATGTTGTGCGTCAGCATCTCCTTGAGGCACTCAAGACTCTGCTCGACCGAGAGCTTGCCAAAGAAGCCGACAACCCACTCGGCATTGAGCAAGTGCGTGTGGACAATGGTGCGCTTGATGTCGTAAATGTCCGTGTAGTGTTCGAGCGCGCGCTGGAACAGACCGGCCTTTTCGCACAAACCGGCAATGTGGGCCTTGTCATAGTGCGAGAACATGCCGTTGCCCAAGATGGCATCGGCGACTTGTGGGGCGTGCATCAAGTTCATTTCAATCACGCGCGTTTGCAAGTCGGCTTGCTCGGGCTTGTTTTCCTTGAGCGCGTCGAGCAAGAAGGCGGTTGCTTGCTGGATCATGTTGACCGACAAGAACACGTCCGTGATTTGCTGGATCGACAAGAGCGGCGGGTCCGTGGCCACAAGCTTGGATGCGAATTCGGCACCCTTGTCTGGGTTGGTGCGCATGATAGACTGGAGCAACAACAGGTAGTCGGGTCGGTGCCCCACTTTTTCGGCGTACACGACAATCTTGTCAAACTGGCCCGTCTCGGCAAAGCACTGGATGACCTTGTGGGGCACGTTGGCGCGCAAGTAAATCGAGAGTGCGAGCTGCACGTCAAACTGCTTGACAATGTCGCCCAACTCTTCCGAGCAGGCGAGCTTGTCCTCCTTGAGCCACTTTTCCAGCAGCTGCTTGCGGCCTTGCTGCAAAATTGGGCGCGCGAGTTCCAAGGTCTCAGTCTTGTTGAGGTCGCCCTTTTCGAGCAAGACGCCGAAATATTGGAGCATGGGCGACACTTGGCCGGGCTGGCCGGGCGCCTGGCGGAGCTGTTCGAGGACTTGGGGCGTGCGCAAGATGCCGCGGGGCGAGTTGGCGGCGATCTTTGCGGCCTCGAGGTAGTTGCCCTGGGCAAAGAGCATTTGGAACCGCTGAATGTAAATGTCGTCCGCGCCGGGCAAGTTGCCACGTGAGGCGAGCTTGATGGCCAAATCTGGGTTATTGAGCGTTGACAACACAAACGGGACCAAGTTGTTTTGGTCGACCGACACAGAGAGCACTTGGCCTTTACGGTTGACGCCAATGATACCCGAGGTAGCTTGGTGCTCGGCCGTGACAAAGACGGTTTCGCCCGAGATGCGGTTCATGTAAATGCATGCGCCCGACTCGAGGTCGTACAAGTGAATGAAGCCAAACTTTGTCACGAGGAAGACCACTCCGTACTTGTGCGATACTTGCATGGCAACGGGGAAATCGGACGTGGCCTCGGGCGGGAAGAAGACATCGACCGCCTTTTTCGCAAATGGCGGGTTGGCGTCCTTCTTGTCGATTTCAATGATGTGCAGCTTTGCAACCCCCTGGGCATTGCGCACGGCAAAGGCAAACAATTGTGTCGGGTTGGGTGCGCCGTCCAAGCGAATCTCGGCAAAGGACGCGGCATGTCCCTCAATGGGCTGCGACACGCCGCGGTCGGCATTGTAGAGCTGAATGTTGCCCACGACACGGCCGGCTTGCGCCGAGATACCGCACAGGAACATCCAGTTGCCAGCGGCGTTGGTGCGGTAGTTGATGATTTGAGCGCCGGCGAGCGATGCGTGGCGGTCAAAGACTTTGACAGGTGCTTGGTCGGCGACCTCGACCGACCAGTGGAAGACGGCCGTGTTGGTGACGAGACCGAGCTTGGAGGGGGTGATCCACTTCCAAAAGACGACTTCCTCGGGAGTGATGGTGGCCGAGACTTTGGCCTTGGCTTCGAGGTTGAAGACTTGAAGTTGGTTGCCAGCTGTGCAAGATGACGGGTGGAAAAGTTGTGCGTAAACAAAATGATGTCTTGATCAGCGGATCCAAAAACCGAAACAAAAGACAAGAAGGCGGACCCTTGAGAGCAATGATCTTTTGAGTCGGGTGCATGATGGCGGAATCGGCCGTGATGGGACGACGCATGATGTTGCCCGTGTCGGCAAGGTCGATGACAACGACTTGGTTTTGGTCGTTGGCGGATTCGCGGACACAGATAAACTTGTCCGACTCCATGGTCAGGGTATTGAACCCGATCGAAGCCGGGTTGATACCCAAGGCCGGGAGCTGGGCGTGCTCTTGGAACGCAATGGGCAGTCGTTCGGCCATGATGACGGCGGTATTGGGACGCGTTCAACTAATACAGTCCACGATGGAAGGATAAGAGGAGACCGAGTCAGTCAACGCATGTGGTATACATGGAATGGGTTTCGGGGTAAGAATGGTGGGGAAGGTCTCCAGGACAGACAGCAAAAAAGACAGTGCACGACTTAGTCCATGTGGCTACCATGACCTTCAAGCGCGGCGGGACCGGCCGATCGAACACCAGATCAGGGTCATGGCCGCCAAGCACGCGGCGCTGGTGAGTGCGATGCGCGCACTGGGTCCAGAGCAGTCGGGCGAAAGTGAAAGAACAGTGGTGGTGACCGAACCTGAGAAAGATGCGGGGCAAGGGTACCGCTGTCACCCAGAGTTGGACGTGGCGTGGTGGCGTGGTGGCAGGTAGAGGAGGATGAAGGAACAGCAGGGCGGGCGCGACTTGGCGTGACCTGAGCGGATCGGGGTGCAGGCAGCGGGGAGTGGCAGATCGTGCTGCGGGCGGGCGATTGCGTCGAGTGGTCTGCGTGTCGAACGCAATGGCGGCGGCGATACGCGGCTCTTGATGGTTCGTCAGAAAGAGAAAGACGTGGCGGCAATGGCGGAAAAGCCGGCGTGTCGCGTGAGTGTTTTGGCCCGCCGATCCGTCCAGCCCCTTCTCGAGTTCAGTCGAACACATCACAACTGCACAACCACAGCCACAACCACACAACGGCAGACTCGACAGAGACTTGTCAATAATGGAGAGAAGAGCAAGAGGCCCATGAAATGAAATGAAACGAAACAGAAGCCGTGTGTGATTGGACTGTCAATTTGTCGTCTCCATCATCATCACCGTCTCCGTCTCGGACCACGGCCGACATGTTGGCCCAACAGGAACAGGAACAGCCGCTGAGCACTGTGGTCGTGGCCAAAGAGGCCGCCCAAGTAGCACGCTCGCCATCGCCATCACCACCGCAGTGCACCGGTCATGCCAGTACGAGTAATCCCGCTCGGAAGCAGATGCACCATCACCAGCATCATCACCATGCCAGCAAACCGTCATGGCACAACTTGTCGTCGCGTCTCCGTTCGATCCGGTCAAGTGTCTACGCCTCGATTCCCCAACCACTTTCCCACACCTACCACTATGCAGGCCCTCACACTCATCATGATGCTCATACTGGTAGTCTCGATGAGCTTCTTGTTCACGCCTCGGACTCGCAGCTCTTTCTCAACCACCAGCCGCTTCTCTCCTCTGATGCCTGGGAACCACTGCTTCGTCGCGCAAAGTTTGCTCCTGTGCACCCAATTGCCGCTGCTTGGAAACGTGCCCTGTCCGAGCGCCAACGACGGCCCGTGCCTTCAGGCATCGTCCTATTGCGCTCACTTGTCGTCCATCACGGCCATTCTGACGGTGTTCGGGCTCGGGCCATCGCTATTGTGTTTTCCATCCGCGCGACCGTCTTTTGTGCCCATGTCGACCTCGCTCTGGCGTCTTTGGATACTCCAAATGTGTCTGCCGTGCCTCTGGCCGCAGTTCATTTGCCGGGCGCATACGATATCAAAGTCGTACTCCCGACTTATGCCTGCAATCAGCCCATTGTGACCGGCTTGACGATTGTATGGATTGACGCCACTCGCAACGGCGGTCAGCTTTGCTCCTTCGACATTCCGCTTCCCGACACTACCTCCCAAGCACCACTAGACGATCCGCCACAGTCGTCGTTGTCGCAATCTTCACTCTGGCCATCGTGGCTTCGACCCACCTGTGCTCCGTCTGGATCACCTCCTACTTCGACTATTCCTTCCTCCTCAACCATCATTGACTCCCCCTCCATCAACCTTCTCACCAACTGTCCCAACCCGCCCGTCGCCATATCTGACTATGTGTCGAGTGAAGAGTTTTCCCGCTTCACCGGCTATTGGCCCTCGCCATGTGGAGCATTTCTTCTTTATACCACTCTCGACACTGCTCACGTTCCGCTAGTTCACATTGGACCGGACGCATCTGTTCGATACCCACGTGCCGGATCACGCAATGTTCGCACGCATCTCCATCTTTTGCATTTGCCAACGGGAAGATCTGTGGCGCTGGCTGCGCTGGATGACCAGTTGAGCGAATGGGGCGCAGAGTATGTGACAAGAGCAGGGTGGGTCGAGGACCACATGGTTTGGGTGCAGGTGTGCACGCGAGATCAGCGCAAGATGGCCATGTTTGTTGCGCCAGTTGAGGTGTATGGAATTGCGGGCCGGATGGCAAGGGTATGGGAAGAGGAAGGGGTTGACGGCAAATGGATCTCGGTATGCTGTTTCTTCTCTTTGCTGCCATGTGCTCTTTCTGACATTCTTCGTAATTCTTTCATAACCAAGATTCACTCGACCCTGGGGTTTCTCCCACGTAACAAGACCTCGAAGGAGCCGATCCGACTGATAATTGCCTCCGAGCAATCAGGATCCAATGACCTCTACCTTTCCTCGCTCAACTGCAGCCAAAACTCAACGCCGACCCCGCCCCTAGTTACTCGCCTCACATACGGCCCGCCTTTCACCGTTTCCAGAGCCGAGCCACTCACCATTCTTCCACTGTCACGCTCAAATCCTCCGGCAATCAATCATCGCATTTTCTTTCACGTGTGCCGACTGAATGCACAAGGACTCGTCGAGTCTGCACTTTGCTCGCTCGACATTGACTTGGATGTTTTGGATCAATCAGCATCCACGATTGCCGTTTCCACATGGACGCCACCAGGCCTCAACTCTCATCTCATTGCCCTCTCGCCCACTGCTATTCTCCTTTCCACCTCGTCTATTGACCGCCCGCCAACTGTGACGCAGATCAAAACGTTGTGCTCGAACCAAACCCATCCACACCTGCCTCTCACGTCGCCTCAACACTCGCCCCGACATCTGCCTCGCCTACTACCTCCCTCTCACAACCACGACTCTGCGGCGCCCACGCCTCCACATACTGGCGACCCATCCCGTCTACCCGCTCTCGACCCTTGTATGGCTACCAACCACCCCGCCAGCCTCACCCGGAGGCTACCCGACCGTCTTGCATGTGTATGCGGGCCCAGACGTTGCAGCCGTTTCCAACGACTGGTATGCGACGCGGGGCGGCGGCGCAATCGTGCGTGTGGCTGCGCTGGTCGAGCTCGGATTCGCGGTTGTGGTTGTGGATGGCCGGGGGTCAATGCACCCTGAGCGAGGGGTCAAGTGGGAGGCCGGGTTGGTGCGGCCCAAGGATGCAAAGGTCAAGGTGAGGGTTGAGCAAGGAGGCGGCGGAACGATCCACAAGAACATGAGCAGGTGCAGGTCGACTGCCGGTTTCGAATGCCAACTGGTCCTTTGCAGGTCGGCGGCGGTGGGCCGAGAGGCGACCAGATTGTTATTGAGCCTCAAAACCATCTCGATGTGGAGCACGATCAAGATGAGGGCGGGACCGCCGGTTTTATCGAGGTGGACACGGTCCTGGGCGACGGTGAGCTGGCAGATCAGCTCGATGCACTCGATTTGCTCGTCGAGGAGGCAGGTGTGCCACTGGATTTGGCACGCGTGGCCATGGTTGGGTGGAGCTATGGCGGGTACTTATCGCTCATGGGATTGGCAAAGCACTCGACCCGCGTCAAATTGGCGGTTGCTGGTGCGCCTGTGACGGTACAGTTCTCATGGTTGTCGGACCCTCCACATGGGATTCTGTTCTTACATTGGTGACGATTTGTCCAGTGTTGGACCCAATACGACACCGCGTACAGCGAGCGATTCCTTGGCGTCCCCGCGTCGCCGAACGACGATTCGGATGTCGCGCGACGTATGCGCGCTCAATTCAAAGCGAGCAGTGTGCTCGCTCATGTACATGGGTTCCCAAAAGAGTATGCGTTGCCTCTTGTTTGCTCGTTACGATGATCGCTAACTTGCTGAGATGTACGGCATAGACCGAATCGTCTCTTTTTGGTACACGGCCAACTCGACGACAATGTGCACAAATCGCATCATTTGGACCCGCTGATTGATGCTCTTGTCAAGGCCGGTGTTCCGCACACTGTACAGTTGTATCCGCATGAGAGACACGGGCTTCGGCAAGTGCATACAATTGGTTCGTTGATGGCCGCCTTTTCCTCATTGCCTTTCGAACTATACCGCGTCATGGAGCTCACGTTAACACTTGTTCGTCATCGGTGCAGAACATTTTGAAACTCAGTTGCTGTGGTGGCTCACGCAGTTCTTGTGACGTTTAACCGCATCGTTTGTCCAATTCTCTCCTTTTGCCCTCGGCTCCTTGCCCTTTTTTTTTCAACCATGTTGTTGCCTATTTCTAAGGATTCCTGGCAACCCGGATTATTGTCTCGGATTCTTCTTCGTGCATGAATTCCTCAATCGCAGTATGAATACACAAGCGGTTTTCCGTCTTTCCTCCTACTCCAGAAAGTGTCCCTCTCGTCGTGATATGTCGTCTTTTCCATCCACTCTCCCTTGCATGGCTGTAACGGTTGTCGCTTCTGATTTCCCACACAAAAAGCCCACGCTCCACTCGGGGACGCCACCAAACAACAGGATAGATCTATGATACCGTGAATCGGGTCATTGTCGGAAGCAATTTCATGGTTTCTGGAGAACACCGGCCCGGCCCCGTCGTTTCTTCCGCGTCGATCGAATCAGATCAAGTTCTCCAACCCATCACGCAACAGCCAGCCTTGATGGCGCGCAGTATGCCGCTCTCACACGCAATACATCATGGCATCCGGCGATTGCAATGAATAAACTCGACGCAATGCACGGCAATCAACACCAAGATGACTGCTCCGTCGCCGACCACGCTGGCCAGCCCAGCTCCATCTCGCCGCTCGCCAGCGACGCATCACCACCGCAAGAACACATGGCAGCCGTTGAATCAGGCCAGTCCGGCAAAGCCCCGGTCCCCGCCGCTCAATCCTCGCGCATCATGGATTCATCCGAGTATTTCAATCCGTTTTCCGCCGATGGAACGGTCGAAACTGCCTTGCAAGTGGATGGGAACAGCAAGCCCGGCCGTCGTCCGTTTTTAACCAGTGCCGAGCTGGCGGCCATTGCCAAGATCGTGGGACCATCATCGTTCGGCACGTGGCCGCGCCTTGTGACCGAGCAGGATATCGATCGAGTTGTTCAAGTCACCAATCTTGTGCGCTCTGCTTTCTTTGCTTGGTTGGTCTGTCGACCAAGTCGCGCTGAATTGATTCATCCATATGGGCAGGCGTACCAAGACGCAACCTATTTCAAAGCTCGAGAATGGTGGGACCGTGTCGATGCCGCTCAAGTCCGGACGTTATCCGACCCGCACAATAGCAAATCCGCATGGATTGTCATCGATGGCCCTCCTGATACACAATTCGCCGATCAGGTTGTTGCTGGCTTCAACTTGCACGACGACGACTTTCTTCCTGGCCGCGTCACCGTGTCGATGCTCGCCGTGGATCCAGCAATGCACCGGCGCGGGCTCGCAAAGTATTGCTTTGCGCTCGTGTGGGAAGCCGTGCGGCTGATTCATTCGCGGGATTTGCGGCTTGCAGCCAAGGCCGGGAAAGGCGATGGCAAATGGACACCGGCCAAAGTGTTGTTGGAGGTGGTCAATCTTCAAAAGCATTTGCTTGACATTTACACAAAGATGGGGTTTGTCGCTGTGGGCGAACGGTCGTGGGACGAGTATGGTATTCCAGCGCATTATCTGACGATTCCTTGTCACTTGGTGTTGCTGGAAAAGGAGGTGATGGACCCGCCAACTGCTGTCAGTGGAGATGATGGCAGCATCCCGTCATCTTGACTTTCTCCCCTCATCAACTTTGAAAAGATGAAGTTAGACTCATTCCGTCTTGCTCGTTGCGATGTCTTTTTTTTGCCAACTCCAGCGAGGTGAATCCAGTGTGTCCCTTGACGTCCTTGATTCAATCAGCGAAGGCAAGCACAAATGGATTGTAAGAACTTGAAGAGACAGTTTACAAGACACAAATTACACAACGGATTCGATGATCTGACAAGTGCAATACAATAGCGATAGCGTGAAAAATGAACAAAAAAAAGACCAGAGTAGGGTGAGAAATGGTACAAAGAGGAGAGAAGTCAACAGTTTACTTGACCCAAACCGCCGCTGGGGCCACCATCATGGCCTTGCGCGCATCCCATAAACCAGGCACCAATGTCCCTTGCACAACGACATTTTCGCCATTGTTCCCTGCAGCACCAGCCTTGTTGGGACTCGCAGCGGCCCCGCCGCCCACTACCTCCACCATGGCTGCCGCCGCAGGCTCCTTGAGGACGGAAAACGGGGCAAAGACAAATGCAGCAACGCCTGGCCGCTCGCGCTTGAGCCGAATCCAAAACAAGAGGTATTCGCTCACCCAATTGTCGAGATCCTCGGTGGGCCCGCCAGATAGCGACAATGCCGTGGCCACGGCCTGGGCGCCGTGGTCAGCCAGTGGGGCAATGTACTTGACGAGCGCCGTCGGCGCAGCAGCATCCAGGGCAACAAAAACGGAATGTGTCGTGACAATACTCGGTGCACCTCCACACTCGGGTAACGGCATGCCCGTGAAATCGCCCGCCAAGTCTGGCACATGGGTTGCCACAAACGTCGAGTGCGTGGCCGCGACATTACGATGTGCTAGCGGTGCGGCAATGTGCGTGAGGGCTGCCTGCATGGCGTGACAAGTTGAGACTCGAGCGCCAACGCGGCCAACGTGATCCTCTACAATATGCGCGAGGCGCGTGTGCAAGTCGGTCCATGTCTCGAGAAGAGCGGCCAGACCATACGCATCGGCCAGGTCGTCGGCCTTGGTGCGACTGTACCGGTGCATGTTCGCCGATACTTGCACCGACGTGAGCGGGAGCCCCAAATCAAGCGGCCAGTAGCTCAGTCCCGGACCGGTGTATGGCGGAAGTACCGATTGGGATGCGAGTTCGCGGGCGAGGAGCGATGTGCGCGGCGCACCCATGTAGCTCGAGTGGCGGTGTGAACTTGCATTTGAACTGACGCGCGACCGCGAGTAACCACCATGAAGGTCGGCAGACATGAGGTGCGGCGTGTTGCGAATCGAGTTGAGCGATGGCATGCGCAAAAGACTGCCCCTGAACGACGGTGAGTCGAGCGGGGCAGGCTGCTGGCAACGCTCGACGCGTACTCGTGCTGCTGGTGTGTCACGTAGTCTTGTGGCATGTGCGACCTGCTGCTATGCTGATGATAATGATGATGGTGTTGAGGGACCGAGGAAGAAATCACTTGCGAGTTAGGACGTGGAAGATGGCGGGCAGGGCGCAGATTGGTCGGCGCGATGTTTCCTGGGCAATCGCGGCCGTTGTTGCAGCATGCAAGTTGGGGACAGAATTGGGTCGGCCCATTGAGCGTGGCAAACTGCCGCCGTACGACCGGCGGAAACCAACAATGGGGTCGTTTGTCGAGTCGTACGACGACGGTGGGTCGACAGGAGACTCAAGCTGGTGGTAATCGTGGCGCTGCACAGCTGCTTGATGCTGAGCTTGGCGAGCAGCGACGTTGGGCGGGGCGTTGCTGGTACGCTGAAGGGCGGCGGGAGACAACTGGTTGGTCGGGTCCACCACTGGCATTGAGCACTTCCCTGCCCCAAGATGATGCAAGCATGCCGTCCGACGTGGTTTCCAGCGAAGAATATGAGAGGGAATGGCCATGGACAGTGGCCGATGGCGGCCCGCGGATCCGTAAGCGTACGCCTGGCTGGCATAGTCCCGGCGGTAGCCAGCGGGGAGCTCTGCATCATACGAATGGGGAGGCAAGCCCGGGATGGAAACACGATGGAAAGCGGGCGACCAGTGGACTGCTGATGCTTGCCGAGAGATTGCGAAAGGGACGATTCAACTGAGGGAAGCACAAATGGTTGAGGCGGGGGAGCATATCGGGAGTGGCAGAATGTGGTATCCCCTTGGACTGTTGCTGCTTGTGTTGCCGCTGCAGCGACTGCTCCGACTCTGGCTCCTCTGCACATTCGCAAGCCCAGACTGTTGATGCTGATGCATTTGGCCAACAAGAGACATTGTCGAATGTTGTTGCTCGTCGCCCAAGTATGGCGGCAAGAAAACCATGCCGGTCGGTCTCGCTGGCCGCGATCCAAAAGGCTGAGAGGCAGCATCCACAGAGCTTGTTGCGTTTTCGGAGCAGCTGAGCGGCGGAACCCCACAACGGGGCTTTGACGACCCGAGCCGGCCGCTCGAGCTTGTTGCTGCATGTGCGCATCGAGGACATGCTGGGGAATTGCAGGCATGGCAGGTACATTTGACGGCGGCGGCGGAGGCGGCATGGGCGGGGGTGGGATGTTGAGCGCACGAGCAATGGTCATGGCGGATGGGCGAGTGCCATGCTCGCGGCGATGTTGGTGTGCAGACTCAACAGGTGTGGGCGGCTGCTGTGGCCAGTGCGGCTCGGGTTGAGGTAATGGAGCAGTTGGGTCGGTCGGTTTCAAAACGCGCTTGAGGTTGATGAACGGCTGGCAAAACTTTGCGAGGTTGAACTCAACCGGGTATGGACAGGAATAGCAGAGTCGTTGGTCCTGACGCGGGCGTGACTTGCTGTTGGCGCTTCCGCAACAAGGGAGATAGCGGAATCGTTGGTGGTGGTGGGAACGTTGCGGAGGGGCTGGCCATCGTGGGAAAAGAGGACACGGTCAATGACGAACGAATTGCGGTTATTCTTGAGTCGTTTGCTGGTGTGCCGTTTGCGCCCAGACGTTGAGCCGGCACCGGATGATGATGTGCGAGTGAGGCAAGACATCCACTTGGACCATTTGCTGGCCGTGGAAGACTTGGCAGCAGGGTGCAGCTGTGCTGGAAACTGCAGCGGTGTCGAGTCGGTCGTCGGTGGGTCGGAGAGAGGAGCATCTGCTGGTGGCGGCGGTTGGCTGCGTTTCTGCTTTTTGCCGCGACGGCTGCGAAGGAATGACATGACTGAATCTGAACGACGAAATGAGATGAGACTTGCGTCAGTCCTTGGACTTGGCGGCGTGGGAAAGGGCGACGAATGCGAACGTCTTGGAGAGCGGTTCTTGGTGGGGCGGAAGGAGGAACAGGTCGGACGTTAACGGTGCGACAAGTATACAGAGCTGCTGAAAGGTCAGCGCATGCATCGAAAAAAAAAAAATGGTGGCTCGGCAAGTGGACCAATTCATTTGAAGATGCTTGAAGAGCGACATGCCATGCGCTGCTGCCAAGCGGTCTCCATTGCAATTCAATTGGGCAAGAGCAAAAGGGGCTGGGACGTGCCGTTTTGGGTTTTGGGTTTTGGGTTTTGGTTTTGGGTGCAGGTGCCATGGCTGATGGCTGGTGGGTGGGTGGGTGGTGGCAGTGGAGCTAAGAATCACGTTGGATCGGCGGCCTGCTCAGCCTCACTCAACCCGTCATTGAGTCGGGAGACGATATGGCTACATTAAATCTGCACCAAATACATATCCATGAACTGCACTCGGAGCACTTTGCACCTAAGCATCCTTTCATCCCATCCAGCGAATCCTCATCCCTTGAACAGACGACACCATATCAACATGGGTAATCCCTCACTGACTCCTCCCTCACCGACCCCGCTGCAATCCTCGGCCGTGCCCAACCCGACGGGCGAGAACAACATTTGGCTTGCTTGTGCGGACGGCGACCTCGCTACGGTCAAGTCGCTCATTGAAAGTGGCAACGTGGCCCCTAACGCTCAGGACGAGAACGGCTACTCGGCACTCCATGCTGCTGCTTCGGTACGCCGCGCTTGACCATCGTTCGAAAGAGAGTCTGTACCATGCTCCTACTTGCCAAGCTCACGCTCTGCCAATTTGGCGGCCATTCTTGTTTCTAGTACGACCATATGGATATCGTCGAGTACCTGCTTTCAAAGGACGAGTCACTTGTGCATTTGACTGACGAGGACGGCGGTACATGTGTCTCGTATCTTCCGCTCAGCCAATTTGCCACGGCCTTTTCCTGACATGGCGACCGCTTTTTTGTTCCGTCTCTCAGATACACCTCTGCACGCTGCCGAAACCATGGAAATGGCCGCTCGCTTGCTTGAGGCCGGTGCCGTTCCGGACGCCAAAAACAACGACAACTTGACTGTATGTCTGTTCTTTTTCAGGGTTTTCTGCTTGCCGACATGCTCGTGTCTCACTTACTCTTGCATCGTCACACAAAGCCTCTCGATGTCGCTTTCGAAGACGAGCGCGAAGAAGTGGTCGATTTTCTGACTCAAATCTACACTCGTCTCGACATTCCCTTCAACTTGCCCGAGGTTGCGGGTGAAGCGGACACATTGGCCCACACCTTGGCAAGCGATGACGAAGCCGAGGATGCGGACCAAGACGTCGCCGAGCCATCTGCCGCCACGGCGGACGCCATGGCACGCATTGAGCGTGCATTGCAGCGGACCGACTTGGAGGATGGCGAAGCGGGTGACAAGGAGCTGCGTGAGGCTGTCACTGAGCTGGTGCTCGGCCGGTTGGCAGAAACTGCCGAAAAGAATGCCGAGGCCAACGAGTGAAGTTCCGTTGCGTGTTCTCTTGAAGCCCTCTACTCCCATGTTGTGTCGTGAATCACAATGTAAATCTCATCATCAGGTATATCCTCGCGTCTGCTCGCTTCAGGCTGGACCATGCCCGTTGGCAACTTGTTCTACACTCAGTTTGCCTGGAACCGGGTAAATGGAACACGCAGATTAGACGTCGCAGATCATGGGCTCATCGGTGAATTATCTCTGCACCAGCCTCATTCTGTTCATCCTCCAAGCCCAAGTGATGGTTCTTGGAAGGCCGCCATTGGTTCAAAGCAAAAGAGTGGTCACATCTCCCCTTTCCACACACAAAGTGTAAGAACGATAAATGAATTCGAAATGGTGTCTCTTCTCAGTGACGGCGACCTGCATGTGAAGTCCTCATATGCAGACTCATAACGGTCGCAAAACCTCTGCTCGCCAGGGCAATGACTGCGGAAATTGCTTTGATGAAGACGTTCAATGACCCGCTATTGTCGCCGACCGATTGCCTCTTTCCAACAATTGCAACACTCACCGACCGCCGCCCCATTCATTTCAAATCTCTCAATTGACCTCAACACCCAGGCCCCCGGCTCAAGACAGTCACTTGAACATTTACACTTACACGTCACGGCTGGCGTGAGAGACGCCGCCCTTTCGACCTACCGACCCTCGCACCTTCACTCCATACAAAGAGGCGGACCATCTCGCCGTCGCAGTCGCTTTCGTGCTGCGCCACTTGCGTCTCACTCGTCTGTCTCGCATCGATACACGACGCAATCACCAACGAAACCATCTTCATCAATCAACAAACAAGTCCTGCCTCTCCACTCGACAACCTCGAGGACCCCGACGACGCCTTCGTTCCCATTCGCTGCTTCACTTGACCCACACCTGTGCTCATGTTGACCACACGCCGGCCGCTCCTCCTCAGTCCAACGCCGTCGCTGTCCTCCCTCCTGCGCTCCTTGCCTTCCTCTGACCTTTTCAGCTCATATCCACCTGGTTCGTGTACCGGTCCCATCCGGCATTCTCCCAAATCCCGGTCCCCGTATCCAAATCCCAAGAGCGATATCGATATCGTGTGTATCAGACGCTTTGACGGAGTCTTTCATTTTCCCTATTTGGCTGTCTGGTACGCCTTTGTTTGCGCCTTCTGGCTGATCCACTTTCTTCGCCAATCTACATCTTGTCATAAAATTCCGATCGTGCGATTGGATTGAGCTCTGCAACTGACTGCCATGCTGCACGGATGCACAGGTCTCGAGTATCCCATCATGAGCCAAGCAGGCGACAATACAGAAACAGACGCGGCCCGACCAGCGCCGCCGTTGACTCGCACCGTGCAATGGCTGTGCATGTCAGCCGTTATTGCCTCGTTCCTCATCATCCTGGCCACTGTCCCTTGCCTGATTGCCCAATGGCATTCGAGCCCCTACGGGTCCATGCGCGCACGCTTTTACTTGCTCATGTTTGTCTTTGCTATGGTCATTGCCGACACACTCAACAACTTTTCGCTGTCGCTCGCCATGCTCTTGGACATGCCCGTCTCGATGCGAAACTATTACCTTGCGCGCGTCGCAACCTATGTTCCCATCGACGGCCCGCTGATGCTGGCGCTGCTGCATCGTACCGTTGGGCTGCTCCTTGGTCATAAGCCAGCGCTGCGCCGTGGGATCCTGCTTGGAGGCGCTGTTGGGGCCGTCATGCTCACAACCATGTCTGCAACGGCCATCATTTCCGAGACCATCCGGACTTATCGGACAGAGCAAGAGCAAGGCTCGGATGAACCGTGGACGCAGTTTGCCGTTCCAAGTTATGGCATTCTTGCGCTCTTGCCATATCCGTTTGTCGTGATTTACGCTTCGTGGTGGTCCCTCGCTGTGGCATTTCCGCGGGAAAAGGTTGCTCGTCGGCGGCGCATGAACCTTGGGCTCGCAGGGCTGGCCGATGGCAAGCTGTCTTCGCATCATCATCAGTACGACTGTGGCCGTCCGCATGATTCGTATGCCATGACCAGCTTTCCCTCGTCACCACCACCACCACCGCCGCCTGCTGCACTCGACCAACATTCGCCGCTCCCGATTTCCCCTCCCCCGCAGTATCACTTCACTGCCCCACCGTCCCCGGGATCTTTCCATACGTCGCCTGAGCTGCCCAAGCGGCCGCTCAGTGCCTCGCTTGCCACTCGCCGACCTGAGCTTCGCGTCAGCATTCCTCCACCCCTTCCTCGCCCGCATTTGGGACCAGGGGTCCTGACTCCCGACTCTCCACAACCCTCGCCCATCACTCCGTGCACGCCAATGCGGGAATCCCGCCCGCTCGTGACGTTTGCTCCTTCCCCGACCCAGTCTTCCCCTTCGACATTCACTCCGCCTCGTCCGCTATCGTCGGCGGGAGTGTTCATCAACCCATCTCCGAGCCCTCGCGCATGCACTGGCCCCTCAGTCCACACATCATTTCACTTTCCCCTCCATTCCGTGGCCAACGCAACCAACAAACGCGCATCAGCCGCAACCTCGCTGTTTTCACTTGCCCCCGCACCAGCAATCAAACGACCGCTCGTACGCACGTTCCAATGGCTGACGGTGCTCGTGGTGCTGCTGTGGATTCTGGGCGGCAGTGTGCTTCTGATCGACCGGTCGGTCCTGCACCCGCGCTTGCGGTCCATTCTCGCAAGCACCGTGTCGGCGGCATCGGTGCTGCTGGAGGCCGCATTTGTGCGCGTGTTCAAGGTGCAATGCCGGCTCGCCATGCAGCCGGCAACTCCGGGGTTGCGTGCGCGCATCGTCAAGTGGTTCCAGGGATCGTCGGGCGAGAATCGCGACGAGTCGGGTGGCGAGAGTGCGGAGCCGTGGTCCAGTTACTACGTGGGCGGAGGATCCAGTGCGGCTGGTGGCGTGGTGTCTGGAACGCAGAATGCGCCCGTTTACTGGATCGATCACGAGGATTTGGCGAAAATGCACGCGGCACGAGTCGCGTTGGCAGCGCGGGCGGGTCCCGGAGCACCAGCGGCGGCGGCACCGGGGTTGGCGCCTGGCGCACAAACATTTTCGCAGTTGTGGCGCGCGCAGGCCAACACTTGGCGCGGACAAATGTGTCGCCAAGAGAGCCGCCAAGACAGTTGCGGATAGGCTCAGGCCGAGACTTGCACACTTGAATGATATTTGTTTTATGATTGTTTTGCTTTCCTGGATTCCCCACTTTTTTTTTTTCTTGATCCCCCATCCTGCTTGGTTTTGTTTTGTCGATGTGCTTGTCTGCATGTCTATAATATGTACCCTTCACTGAGTCGCGAGTCCTGCTCCGTCGCGCCCATGTGTAGTTTGAAAAGTCAAACAGCTGAATCGTGATCAGAAGGGAAACGAAACGTGTGATGTGTAAATATTTACCATTTCGTAAGCCAAAGTTAACAGGGCGGCACTGCCACTGCGTGTCGATAGGAAAAGGGAGCATCAAGGACACGCAAACGGAAAAGGAAATTGAGGGGGGTAATAGGATACTGGACGATTAGGCATATAAAAAATGTGTGTGTGAAGGGAAGAGAGAAAAAAAAAAAAAAACGGAGGCCAAGGGAGGTCCACGACAGCAAAAACCCAAGACAAAAGAGAATCACTTACTCAAAACAAGACGGGTGCAACCTTTGGGTATGCGTCGAGCTTTGTCCACTTCTGCACCTCCCTCAACAAGTCGTGCGCCACCTGCGGGCTCACCCTCGAGTCTTGCTTGTACTCTGGATGGCGCATCACAAACTGACGCATCCAATTGGCCGACGTGGCAATCCGGCCCGCGGCGCGGTCGGCAATCAAGTCCAAGTACGTGTTGACGAGCGTGCGCACCTTGTCGTCCATGACGAGCGTATCGAGGAAGGCGCGCGCCAAAGGAATCAGACCCGTATGCGTGCTCGACCCGTTCATGATCTCGTCAATCGACATTTGGGTCCACTCGGTCGACTTTGAGGGTGCGGGTTTGGACGCCGTGGTCGACGATGTGCCGTTGACTGATGCGGGCGGCATGTCCAATCCCAACGCGCTCATGTTGTTGGTCACTTCGCTGCCGACGCGCTGCGGCATGGACGGCGGCGAAGTGGACGGCGGTGATGTCGTCGGCGAAGTGCTCGCGCTCAACCCGCCCAACAACTTGCGCAGCGGCGAGTTGGACCGCGACCGCGGCGCAAACGACGAGCAGCCACAACACTCTGTCGACGAGTCGTGATGGTGTCCGAAACTCGAGTTGAGCCCGGGCGTCGACGGGGTCGACCCGAGGCCATCGTCCGACGCCACAGAAACAGACGACGATGGGCACCCAGGCTGGCAATCCTGAACAGCCTCGAGCTTTTCAACGGCGGCCTCCACACATGGCACATTGTTGCGGAACCAAAACTTGCCCGTGATGACAGAGTCGCGCTTGTGTGCCGTCTGCATGTTGGCGTCCACGAGCGACAGGGGAATGTACAGGTCGAGGTCCAAGCACAAGATGACGCGCGAAATCAACACCACAAACACGGAAAAGGCGGCGTTTTCGAAATCCGACGGCTGCACCTCCATGGCACGAAACTCGACTCGCCACCCAAGCTCTGGGTGCGTGGTCGGTGGCGGCTTGAACCGCATGGTTTGCCAATTGGTCGACTGCAAGTTTTCGAAATGGTCCGTGACGGTGGAGTCGTCCTGGTGCAGCAGCTCGCGGTAGATGACGAGCGGGTCGCGGATGAACAAGTGGGCAATGTGGCGTGCGAGTTGCGGGTCGACACCCTCGGATTGCAAGCGCGCTTCAATCTTTTCGTCAATTGGCAAGGGAATGTCATTGTACTCGTCGCGGAAGCTGGCGTGCTGCGACAAGTAGGTCGAGATGGAGTCGTAGCGCGATTTCGGAATGCGGCGCGGCGTGCGCTGCACCTTGTGCGTCGAGTTGGTGGACTCGTCCCACATGTCGAGTTCTTGCGGCTCTAGCGGTGCTTGACCACGCTCCTCGCGTGTGCGGCAGTCGACTGCACCGGCAATCACGTTCCACCGGCAGTCGACGTCGGCGAGGTAGCCGCGAAAGATGGGTGACGAGGCCGTTAGGGATAGCATGATGGGTGCGAGGACGGCCAGTTGGTCGTACAAGTGGCGCGCTTCGCACATGTGCGAGGCTTGCAGGGTGAGTTGCAGGCACGAGCAACCCATGCCAAAACACATGCAGTCCATGTAGATATGGTTTTCCTTTGCATGGCCTGTTGCGAAAGGATTAGTGATTTGAACTTCAAGAATGAAGCCTACCACGGCTTGGAGGCATACCAGATGCATACTCTGCCTCCAAGCCTTCCTCCTTGAATGGCCACGGCGTCTTCTTGTCCTTAAACATGGGCATGTTCATGGCCACCTTTTCACCGCGCCGCTGCCGAATGTTGGCCGTGAGCGTGCGGAACCGTGGGTGTGGGTTGATGGCGTCATCGGGAATAAAGAGCGATTTCGAGGAGGCAGTGTGCGCTTGGCGCTCGGTGGGATCGGAAATGTCAACGTGCGGGTGAAGGAACGGGGCCAATTTGGCATCGCCGAGGCGAGGAAAGCATGTGATGGAGCGAGAAATTCGTTGTCGTCGAGCAACACGGCCGCCGCTTCGCGACGCCGACGCATGCTCGCTTGCACTTGGGAGAGTTCGTTGGCCTTGAGGCCGTAGGGCGAGCCGGGTGTGCCTGTGTAGACATGGGATTGTGCAAAAGTAATGAGCAATTGATTGTGGAAGCAATGTCAGCGCCGCCGATGGCGAGAAAGCGGTGCTCACCCTCAAGCATGTACCGGGCATATTCGGGGCGCCACAGCAGGTCGACAGAGCGGCTACAGAGTGAAAAGGGCAAGCAAACTGGCAGAGTGAGACTCAAACATAGTGGCTATACCAGTCGCAGATTGGGAGCGATGACGGGCAGCTCGAGTCAAGACGCGGCGGCCTCCATCGATGTTGACGGAAAATGGCAGGCTTGATCCGAGCGAATTGGTGACAAATCACGCAATCAATCGGCATCGGTTGGCCGCGTCCCGTCACCTTGCATTCCCAACCGCAGAAGCCGCCGCCGTCAACAACAAAAGAACGATCCGCCCTCAGGGAATGGACGAGCCGAGAGAAAGCGGCAAGCAAGACATACCCATGTTCGATGGCCTCGTGCTCCTCCTTCATGAGCTCGGTCAAGACATCGTATCCTCGCAACGACAGCGTGACATTGTTGCCCTGCGGGTCAAAGCGGACCAGCATGTACTCGACCTCGTCGCCCCAAAAGAGAATGCCCAGGCGGCCCGTGGCGCGGTTGCGTTTGTAGGTGGCGAGAAACTGGTTGATGCCGTGGGTGCGGACATGGTCGGCAAATTGTTTGGCATCAGTCCAGGGGAGCGGCGTGCCGACAGAGAGGAGGCCCATGGTTGTTTTGCGTTAGTGTTGAGTTTCCAATGCGATGGTGGTGGTGATGCAAGCCGAAGGCAAATGTGCTGCGAGCAGAGTGTTTGGCGGTGATTATCAGACGAGGTGACAAGTTTGCATGGAATCAGACTGGTAGTTGTCTTGGCGACTAGTGCACGCTCGGCCTTGAAGGTGAGGGCCAGCGAGCGGGAGCGAGCAAAGGAGGGCCGGCTGGCGTTTATGTATGTGTGTGTGCTGTGGATGAGTGGATTGACGAGTGTACAGTCAGCGAAAGGAAGCTGAAAGCAACAGAAAGCAACTGGATCGCCTTGCCGCCTTTGGCCTCGAATCATTCAATCAATCCAATGCAAACACTCATCCCTGGAAATCAACACAACGCGTGTGCAGACTTGCAAAAAATGCGCTCGGGCTGGTGAAAAACACCAAGCAATTTCGGGAGACACGGATTTTTCCGAGCTGCCCCTCCAAATCCAATGCCCGCCCGAAATCAGCTGTGCCTGCATCCTTCACGCAGTTTTCAGAAGAATGCCTTCGCCTCATCCTCCCCCAGTACCAACGGTCCCCGTCCGCAGAATGATGCGGTGACCTGAGGTGGACGTCCAATTTCAATGTCTCCACGTGAACCGCGCAGACGGCGTCGGACGGCAGACCTGACGACGGAGGCTCCCTGAGTAACTTGCGATACAGAACATGAGTTGCTACACATCAGACGCTCCGGCAGGCCGCCAGCATTTCCCTGCCTTCAACAGGCTGTGCTATTCCCTCACTCGCATGTTTTTTTTTTTTGCTCTCCCCAACAGAGATCTCGACGCGTCTGTCTCCCTTGCCGTCTTCCTTCATGACAAACATGACAAAGCGACCAAGTCACTGTTTTACAGACATACCGCTGGAAGGCCTGCGAGATTGATGCATTTCAATGCCGGTTTTGGCGGTGTGTTTTCCCTTTTATTCTTGCGAAGGCCCCATCCAAGAATAGCCGACTCATGCCTTGCTCACAAACAGCTTACGTGATCATGAAAGCGTGAATGGGTCCGTCGATGTATTTCTCCATCAATACACGATCATCATGTTGAGCTTTTCATTCAAGTGCTAAACAACAAGGCGACCTGACCGCACGTCTGATTGTGGAAATTTTTTGTTTTCAACATCCCATCAAGTCCGAATAATGACCGTTTCACGCCGGAGCACACTGGAGTCAGAAATCACTTTATTGCACAACATCAGTTTGTACTTTTCACGGAAAGCTCTCCATTGGCCCACGCTGACTCCCGGTGTGGCTCGCCCCGCCCGTGGCCGCCCCACTCGCCAAACTCCGGGATACCAAAATGTGCGAACCCAGCGGCACAGAGCTTTCGTTTGTCTTGACGGACCGCTTGCTTGCCCGTCCGACATCACTGACTGCGGCCGCGTTCGACCGCCGTTGGCTGCGTTTGCGCCTGCGATTCAAAAACTGGATCAAGTGACCAAACGAGTATTCGTTGGCCAGTGACAGCATGAGCAGGAAATTGAGCAGCGCATTGTAATGGACGCTGAGGTGGTCGCGCGGGGCAAACGCAAGCACCGCGACTGTGATCCAAAGACCGACGGATACCACATTGAGCCACTGGAATGTGCGCGAGAGTGGAAACTGGTTGCTCTTGTTTGAATTGCGGTGATGGTCTTCGGCTTCAGTGTGTAAGGCTGGAGGCGGGGCGAGCAGACTGGAGGCAGTTCCCGGCACTGGCGAAGAGGACAACAAAGTTGGATTAGGAAAACCGCCTGGAGGGGGACCGGGCAACGTAGTTGGTGCTTGCTGGGCTCCGACCGATTTCCGAACGCCCGCAGTCGTCATCTTGTGCATTCCCGCTGCTGTCCGCGAGTCGGGGGTGACTTGACGCGTCCGGAACGTCTGGTTGTGTCGCCGAGCAGCAACATGAATGGACCAAATCGATGCCGCAATTGAAAACATGGGCACGGGTACCAGCAAAGCTGTTGCCCACGAGGGGTACCACTTACCGTGAACGGCCTCGGTGGCGGGAATATGCGCGGCTTCACGCATGGCTACGTATCCGCCAGCCGCGTGGATCAACCAGGCAACAACACAAATGATCCGGGACGAATGGAGGTAGTACCTCCGCCAGGCTGAGTCGGAAACAAGAACCATGGCACAACGGTAGAAAATGATCATGACAACCAACGCAATGCATGGGGAACTGGACAGAATGAGGACCATTCGGTGGGATGTCACCATGTACTCGTCTGTCAGCCATATCCAGTAGAAATGGTAAATGTTGTTGATCGAATCCACTACTATCAGGGCGGACATGAGCAACATGAGTCGTGCGCGGCCCTTCATCATGAGTAAAAGCGACGAATTGTCGGTCAGGACATGTCCCAGGGCACGTCGAATCAGCTGGAATCCCAGGGCGAGCGAGCAGATGCCGCTCAACGCCCACATGACAATCGAGTTGTATGTTTCAGCATCTGAGAGAACATGATGTTCAGATTCCATTGTGTTTTTTGCCTTTCTTCTTTCTAATGGTCGGTTGACACGGGATTGAGAACCTGGCGTGTGTTTTGTTCGCATGCTCCGGCCATGAGGGTTGCCCTCACTTGCCCAAATCATTGCTCTATACATAGGTGAATGTTTTTATAAACGGGGATCAAATCTTATCCGTTCCCAATCCCAGCCCAGCCTCATTCTCCACCACAATCGACACGGCCGGGTCGACAAAATGTGTTTCCACCTGCTCCGCCTCCCTCCGCTCCGCTAGCTGCTGCTTCCGCCTGGCTCGCTTACGGTTGTGATACTGCATGAGCCGCTCAAAACTACTCTCGACCCCAACACAGATTGTCAGCAGCAGACTCAGCAGCGAGTTATTGCGAAACGGTCCGATCTGTGACGTCGTGGTGACCAGGCAAGCCAGCGTCCACAAGCACACAACGAGAACATTGAGCCACGCAAACGTGCGCGAAAGAGGATAGCTGACTTTCCCAGCAGTGGGACGGGGCGGAGAAGAAGCAGCTCGTTGAGACTGGAGCTGGTCGCATGATGTGATTCCCGCTGCACTCGAGTCGACCAAGCCGCCACGGCCAATGGTGACCGAGTTGGTTTCGGGAAACAACAGCCTGCCAGCGGCCAGCGGGGGTGTCAGAGCTCCTCCTACCGGACCGCTTATATCCCCGATACTTCCCCTTTTGGAAGTCGCTGGGGATGGATTCGGAGACACGGGGACGCCGCTGGCCGTTTGGGCGGCACGACCACCTTTTGCAATGATGCCGCAGCTCGCGAAACCTGCTGGCTCAACCGCGACCCGACGCCGCTCACCACCGATTGCTGCTGCTGCCTCTGGAGTTGCTTATCGTGCACGTTGCGAACCGCAACGCGAATGGATTGGATGGATCCAGCGAGGCCCAGAAGGGGCAAAAAGCAAATCACAACCGTGCTCCAGAGCGCGTACAAGCGCTCATTGAATTGGGCTCGGATTGGGAGATGCTTAACCTCAGACGCCGACTGAAAAGCACCCGCTGCGTGGCAAGCCCAGACAAGGAAACAAGTGATTTTGGACGCACGAAGAAACTTTTTCCGCCACGCATCGTCGGCCACAACAACAACGCGCATCGAAAGGAGATGGCGAGGATGGTGATTGCCAGTCCTGCAGAAAACGTGAATGCAGATGCGGCGCGGTGTGCTAATGCGTTGTACTTCCCAAGGCAAACGCAGTGAAGACGTGGTAGGAGCAGCTGGTGGCATCAATAACCACTAGGATGACGACCGCCAGTAAGAGCCGGGATCGGGTGCCATAACTTGAGCGACGAGTCATCCGAAATGAATCGGCGACAGGTGGAAATGCGCGCCTAAAGAGGACGGTGGTGCCAAGGATCAGGGCAAGCGTTGCGCTTGTTGCCCAGGCAGCGATGGATAGGATGCCAACTGTTGGACTCAGGATCGGCTGACGATGATCCATTGTCACTATGCATGGGCTGTTGCTCAAGTCATCAATGAGATACTGCTTGTCTGGTGCCGCGCTAAATGTCGTCGTTCCCACCTAGTTAATTTCTCGAGTTGTCGGCAATGCCGCGTACGTGTGCGTAAACACTGCGAACAGTCTGATACAGCTCTGAAATGGCCTTGTGCATCAATGACTGGAAAATACATGAAGAGAAGAATCATCGGAAAGAAAAAAAAGTAAGCGGTAATCATGAAGGAATTGCACAAGGGAAGGGAGCTGTGGCCAACGAAAAAAAAAAAAAAAGAGAATCGAACGAAAGAAGGAATCACGGGACAAAGGCACCATGTACGAGAACAACGCATATGCATGAAGGATGGTGCCTAGAGCTTGGTCTGGCCGACCATATCGGCTAAATCCCACGTCCTCAATTGCCCACCCTGCTCGTCCACTATAGGCACACCACCGCCCACCCTTCACTTGCACCAGCCCCATCCGCGTGTGTTGTTCTCCTAGGACTCGGGGTTCCCGGCCCTGCGCCTGGCGGCGTCAATGCATTCCTCAATTGCGACGAGCCACCGCTTGGCACTGCCCCCACCGCCGCCACCAACTGCACCTGTCGACGACGAAGGCGACCGTGATCTACTCCTTGCCCCGGCAGCCCTTGCCTTATTCGCACCGCCCGCCGTGCTTGCTTCCTCAAGTGTGGCGCCACAGTCGGAAACACGCCGCCACGATCGCTCGCCCTCGGACTATCGGTTGCATCCGCAAGCTGCTGGAAATGGAAATCGGCCCCGGCCGAATCCAAATCCTCCTCATCACTGGTACACGACCTGTCAATGCGGTCCGCACACGCCTCCTTGAACCCATTGTACGACCCGGGCGCCGACGACCCAACACTCCTGGCCAATAATCCTCGTCCTCGTCGTCATCACCATGTCCGCGGCCGAGGTGTGCCCGTCGCCCGTGAATGCCTTTTGGCGTTGCCGCTCGTTCCAGTGCAGGCACCGTGCGAGCGAGTGGAACCAGTCGGACGATTGGTCGTGGTGGCAGATAGTCGGAAATGGGAACTTTGAGGCGGTGATGGATACAAAGTCGCCTTGCTTGAGCTCGATGCGGTGGCGCCCGTCAAATGAAGCCCAAGCCGTGTTGCGCGACGTCGGCGGCACGCACACTTTAAGTTCCATCGAGTCGGGCAACAGCATGGGCCGGAACGAGAGCGTGTGTGGGCAAATGGGAGTGACGAGGGTCGCTTGGACTTCGGGGTGCACGATCGAGCCGCCGGCAGAGAGCTGTCAATTGAATGAAACAAACATCAAAACAGCGTGAGAACAGCGGTTGCTAGGATGAATCACAAAAGAACCTCAAAGTACCGAGTAGGCTGTCGAACCTGTGGGTGTCGATACGACCAGCCCATCAGCCTGCACCGTGGTCAAATGCCTCTCGTCGCCAAACAATTCAAGCTGTGACATGTAGGCCGATGGCCCACGATCCACCACAAGCTCGTTGAGCACCTGGAATGCCTCGGTTGTAATGTACATGCCATTGTGTTCAAACGTGGTGGCCTGCGACGACGAAAACGACGACGTGCGGCCGCGCGCACCAAGCATGGTCGGAGTGCCTGTGGGCGACGTTGCAGAGTGCGGCGACGATTGCTGCTCGAGCGACATACTGGCGCGCCGCGTTTGTTCAATCATGGGGGCAAATGCGGCAGACAACGGCGAGAGCGGCGGCGGATTGGTCGTAGAATCCATGGCGGCCACTGCGGCCACGGCCGCGTGTTGGCCGCCGGAATGTGGAGCGGCTGTGGTGCGGCGGCTTGCGGAGGCGACGACGACATGGGCATGGAGGCAAGGACGGCGCTGAGGGGGCGGCGGGTGGGTGGGCATGCAAGCATGTTCTTGATCGAGTCGCAACGGCGGCGTGGCAGCGAGTTGGCAATCACTTGGCCCTTGGCATCCCTTGCTTGGAACACAGTACACGTGAAGCGCATGCGCAAATTGACCCGCGCCCCACGCTCAAAGACTTGGCGAAGCAGCGACTTGTACCGAGAAAAGTCGAAGACGGTGAGGAATCCGAGGGATCCCAAGTGGAAGGGAATCACGGGTGGGACAATGTTTTGGAACAACCACGAGGTATACAGCACGGTACCATCGCCGCCCAGGGTAATCACGAAATCAATCAATTCTGGCGAGTAGGCGCAAAACTCGGGCGTCCAAAAGAAGATTTGCGTCGCGTATCGATCCGATTTGGCTGCCAGTGCCGTATAATTGAAGAGCGGATGGTCGCGAATCTGAGCATCGACGTAAACCGAAATGTCAGACCCGTCAGCCGCCCGCACATCGTCAATCAACCACGTTGTCATGTCGCGTGCCAGCCGAATCAAGTCTTGGTCGTTGAGCTTGCACACAATCATGACCGTCTTGGGCTCGTCCAGGCGCACGCGAGCACGGCCAATGTTTTTCGCCACCTCGCGCACGCCCACAACGGTTTCGGCGAGCTTGTTGGTGGGTGTGGGTGGGCGCGGCGAGTTGGTGGCGGATCCGTTGGACATGGACCGGCGGCGTTCCAGGAGGGAGGAAGGGATGGCCGGGATGGTGATTCTGGGCGGCGGCGTGGCAGACCCTGACCCAGAGCCAGAGCCCGACCCCGACCTCGGCCGCTGTTGTGCTGCGAGGCGGGTTGACGAGTTGGCGGCAGACGCAGGGGCCGTCAACGGGGTGCCCGCGGCGGCAACCGGAGGTGCGGTGCCATTGAGCTTGGCAAGGACGGCGGACAGGTCGGGCAGTGAGGACGCCGTAGGGACAGAGGCGCCGGCGGCAGCAGCAACAGCCGGGGCCGTGAGCGGGTCGTTGGGCGGGGATGACATGGTTGCGGGTCGCGGTTGCAGTTGCGGCTGCAGTGCTGTACTGGAACGGAAAGATAGCTGGGACTCTCGCTGAGGTATATATGTGAATACTGTTCCTTCAATCGAACATCTTCATGAAGGGATTTTTTTTTTTGCATTGCAATTGGCCAATGGATTGGATTCATTCAACTTCAACTCATGGACCCACGCGTCGCGAGTCGGCTTGGATTGCCAATTCGCGGCCAGCGCCAGCCAGCCAGCCCTATTGCACTCTCGCGACTCGGAGGCAGGCGCCAAGTCTCGCGGCTATTACATACATGTTCCATGTCTAGTATGTCAGTACGTGAGGACGTGTATGTACTCGGAGACACGCACAATTCAATAAAAACATACATGACTCCATCTACTTCATCATACTTATCATCGCTCCCAGTCCTTTGTTGCCAGGTGAGTGGATCGCGTGACTCGAGCTTACGCACGACCTTTCAAGCTTCCTTACTCCTCAACTCCTCCCGTCCCGTCCCTTCAAACGAATCAGTACTTGGACCGGGCCTGCTGTCACAAGCGACCGCTTCTTGACCTTTTCCTGCATCGACTCCCACTCAAACGCCAGCACCATGCGCGCTATCAGCACGCGCAATTCGAGAAGCGCCATCTTGCGCCCGATACACATGTGTGAGCCTGCGCCGAATGGCACAAAGAGCGACGGCACAGCCTTCTTGCGTGAAAGTGACGGATCCATTGAGAGATCCAGGTGCGATTGGTTTCCGGCAGTTGCGAGCAAGAACCAGCGCGACGGCTGCCATTGGTTGGCGGTTGGACCCCAGACGGATGGCAGCAGACCGAACGCATTCTGGCCACATTTCAATCGAGTCACATTCATGTGAGAGAAGAATTCATGGCAACAAGCAGTTCAACAAGCGGACGTACGTATGGGATCATCATCCGCTGGCCCTTTTCAATCCTCACCACTCGTCCATCCTCCAGCGGGAGCTCCATTCCGTCATCGCCCACCAATTGCCTACCTGCAAACCCAATGGGACTGTGCATCCGCAACGTCTCATTGATCACCGCATTCAGCAGCGGCAATTCCGCCAGCTTCGTGTACCCTGTTTCCCCTGAAAACAGCTCATCTGGATCGTGCATCTTGAGCTCGTCGTACAACGCCCTCAACACATCGGGATGCCGACCCAGCTCGTGCACCGCCATGGAAAATGAGATGGCCGTTGTTTCGTGGCCTGCGAGCAACACGCCCATGAGCTCGTCCGACATGTCTTGGTTCGAAATGGTGTGCGAGCGCAGAATGGTTTGCAGAGTCGCAATCAGAGAAACGACACGCTTTGGGCGCGTGCTGCCACTTGAGCTTACGTTTTCCGGTCCCGCAGCCATGTGCACCTTGGCCGTCGGGGCCATCGTTGGCGTGGCCGACAATGCATACTTGTTGACGACGGCGTCCACGGCGCTTCGGACACGCGCCAGACTTGCCGCGTACTCCCAGTTGCCGCGAAGCGGCAGGTGACGGATCAGCGGAACGAAGCGCCGCATGTGAGCGAGTGGGGTTTGGTCGGCGGTTGAGAACACGGCCTTGCATGCGGAAAAGAGGTCCGACGGAGCAGATTGATTGAGAGCGTCAAAATCGGTTTCCGTTGCTGGTCGGAAAAATGAATCGTGAGAAGGTGCAATTGACAAGCAAAATAGTACTGAAAACAGAAATTCTACGCACCCGATTGGCCAATGACGTTGAGCGTGACGCCAAGCGATAGGGGGACAAAATCGATGGGCTCGCCGGCGTGGGCGGCAAGGATGGAAATGAGCCGGTCGGTGATGTGGGAAACGACCGGAACCAGTCTACCATGATGGCGGGCAGCTTGAGTTGAGCAACGCATGACTTTGAATCACGAGCAGCAACTATGTGTATGACGTACGGCGTGAGATTCTTGAGATTGAATGCTGGATCCAGTATCTTGCGATGCGATCGATGTTCCGCCCCCTTCACAGAAACACGGATGCGTCCGCACATTGCTGGAGGTCAGTGCCCAACCAACAGCGCTGCAATCATTGCCATCTAGAAACATACCTCAAGCGTCAACAATGAGCCCCATCCAACAATCTGTGCAACCAACTTGCGTCCCTCTAACGATCGTTCCACTCTGGCCCTTTTTGCCCTGGTCACCATCAATACCTTCAAAGCCACGGGATCCGCAATCCAAAGTGTTGGGCGGCCCAAAATGCCTGTGGTAACAAACACGCTCCCGAGCTCGCGCACCAGCTTAACGCTCGCTTCGATAGCACCCTCGGGTGCCGCTAACAGGTTGAGATGCCCGCGGAGCAAATGCAGCGGGGACGTGTGCGGCAGGAACGGCAGTGATTGAGCGATCAGTGCACGGCGCCGGCCAAGGTTGGATGCGAGCTGGCGAAGGACAAGCAATGCCAGGGCCAGGGCAGAGGCGGCAGATGCTTGCGAGAGCGAAGGCAGCCGCGAAAGCAGGGCAGAAAGTAGGGCCGAGGCAGCGCCTGGACGAATTGTTGCCAAGATCATGGTTAGTTTGCATCGGTCGGTGTGCCAGTGTCAGTGCCAACCTGCAAGCGAGGGACTGCGGACTGGGTCGTATCGAGCATTTGTACATGTTTCTTGCAGCGCATCTCCTGAAGCCAAATGTTTTGTCGTGCAGCAGAAGTTGGAGCGTGCATGGGAATGATCGAGTGGCAGCCTGAGTGGGCGGTCTGAAGCATCCAACAAGCCGGCCGCGAACAAGGCAGCGCGGTTTTAATCCAGGTTTTGAACTAGGCTATTCCCTCAACTGGGACCGGCAAGCTTGCGAAAGCACGCCTTGCAATGCGGAAAGACAAAAGGGGCGAGTCAATTTCATCAGCACATGGCAGTGACCAAGCGAATCTTCAAGTTTCGCCTCGACGATGACCTACCTCGAAGAAAGTGCCCGTTCGAGTAATCTCGGGGACGATGCCGGTGTGGTGGAGATGGACGCAAAACGGCAGCAGCAGTTGAACCGAGTATTCTGCAACACGGATGCACAGGACGCAAATGTATCCGCACAAAGTGTGGCCAAAGGACAGGGGTATCTCTGCTCGGGGCGACCCCAAGTTGACTTCCCACCTCAGCCCCGTTGTTCAACACAAATCTTGACCTCGATGGGGCCGGCCGTCACAAACGACCGCTTCTTGACCGTTTCCTGCCTCGACTGCCACTTCAACGCCAGCACCATGCGCGCAATCAGCACGCGCAGGTTGAGAATCGCTAGCTTGCGCCCGATACATGCGTGTGCGCCGGCGCCAAACGGCATGAAGAGCGACGGCACAGCCTTCTTGCGTGAAAGTGACGGATCCAGTGAGAGGTCCAGCGGCGATTGGTTTCCGGCAGTTGCGAGCAAGAACCAGCGCGACGGCTGCCATTGGTTGACGGTTGGACCCCAAATGGAAGGGAGCAGGCCAAACGCATTCTGTCCAAATTTCAATCGAGTCGCATTCAGCGATAATCGTAAAGAATGCAAAGTGAAGGAGCCGTACGTATGGGATCATCATCCGCTGGCCCTTTTCAATCCTCACCACTCGTCCATCCTCTAGCGGAAGCTCCATTTCGTCATCGCCCACCAACTGCCTGCCTACAAAGCCAATTGGACCGTGCAACCTCAACGTCTCATTGATCACCGCATTCAGCAGCGGCATTGCCGCCAGCTTCGTGTACCCTGTTTCCCCTGAAAACAGCTCATCTGGATCGTGCATCTTGAGCTCGTCGTACAACGCCCTCAACACATCGGGATGCCGACCCAGCTCGTGCACCGCCATGGAAAACGGGATGGCCGTTGTTTCGTGGCCCGCCAGCAACACGCCCATGAGCTCGTCCGACATATCATCACGCGAGATGGCGCGCGAGCGCAATAGGTCTTGGAGGGTTGTAATCAGGGACACGACGGCGCGCTTGGCGTAAGCATTGCCGGAACTTGCGCTTGCATTGTCAGACCCCGCCGCCATGTGCACCTTGGTCGTCGGGGCCGTCGTTGGCGTGGTCGACAATGCATACTTGTTGACGACGGCGTCCACGGCGTTTCGAACGCGTGTCAGACTTGCCGTGTACTCCCAGTTGCCACGGAGTGGCAAGTAACGAACGGGCGGAACAAACCGCCGCATGTGCGCGAGTGGAGTTTGGTCAGCGGTTGAGAATACGGCCGTGTACGCGGTAAAGAGATCCGATGGCGTGGATTGATTGAGGGCATCAAATCGGTTTCCGTTGCTGGCACAACATCAAGCACACCGATCTGCTGGTCAGGAGTGGGATTACGTGTGCGCGACTCGATTGGAAAGCAGAACGGATGCATACCTGTTTGGCCAATGATGTTGAGCGTGGTCCCCAGTGACAGTGGGACAAAGTCGATGGGCTCGCCGGCGTGGGCGGCGAGGATGGAAATGAGTTGGTCGGTGATGTGGGAAACGACCGGAACCAGGCTGTCATGATGAGCGATGAATGTGAAGGAGCTAGGGATGGAGGTGAAGGATGGCCGACGTACGGCGTGAGATTCTTGAGGTTGAATGCCGGATCCAGCATCTTGCGGTGGACTCGATGCTCCTCTCCCTATACACAAAGTCACATGGACATCCGGCTTCGATCGTCAATGTCCAATCAAGAACAGCCACAGCCGGACACTGGCGTTACATACCTCAAGCGTCAATAGCGACCGCCATCCAACAACCTGCGCAACCAACTTGCGCCCCTCCAACGACCGCTCGATTCCTGCGTTCTTTGCGCCCGTCACCATCAAAACCTTCAAAGCCACGGGATCCGCAATCCAAAGTGTTGGGCGGCCCAAAATGCCTGTGGTAACAAACACGCTCCCGAGCTCGCGCACCAGCTTAACGCTCGCTTCGATAGCGCCCTCGGGTGCCGCCAATAGGTTGAGATGCCCGCGGAGCAAATGCAGCGGGGACGTGTGCGGAAGGAACGGGAGTGATTGAGCGATCAGTGCACGGCGCCGGCCAAGGTTGGATGCGAGCTGGCGAAGGACAAGCAATGCCAGGGCCAGGGCGAGGCGGCAGATGCTTGCGAGAGCGAAGGCAGCCGCGACAGAAGGGCAGAAAGTAGGGCCGAGGCAGCGCCTGGGCGGATGGTGGCCAAGATCATGGTGAGGTTGCATCGGTAGGTGTGTCCGTGCCAGTGCCAACCTGCAAGCGAGCGACTGCGGACTGGGTCGTATCGAGCATTTGTACATGATTTTGCAACGGATCCATCATAGGGCCATTGTGCGCCAGGTTAAACAGCCGTACAGTGCAGCAGATTGTGCCAAGTGCATGCATGGGAATGATCACGGTGCAAGTCAGCGTTCAAACCAGCCAGCCGCCGCAAACAAAGGCCGGTGGTTTCGAACTGGTTTGCTTGGTTTCACCGTGTGAGCAACCCCATGCAAGTTCTCCCTCCCTCGGCGCCGAGGGCCCTGTACCGACACACACTTGACACACGTCGTCGTGCCCAAGTCGGGGCCGTGCTGCTGGGTGCCACCACCCTCACATTAACTAGTCGATTGCGGGCCCCCATACTTTACACAGTGCCTGCATGAGTGGTCGCGGGCAGCATCAAACGGCCATCAAGAACAGGTAAGGCTGCGTTGATGGATGACCGCAATGTCAACGTCAACAAATGTGGTGCAAATCCGGGCTTGCGTGGGAATGCATAAAGTGGAGCATAGAAAAACAGGGGATAATACACGAGAAAGGTGGGGTAATGCGACTGACAACAATCACTGCAAGCCGGGGAGACACCCACGCCAGCGGATCGCGGACAAACAAGGCATGTCACCGAGGCAACAACGACTGATTGCTCCCGCCATGCTGGTTACCAGCGGGCGAAATGCTGACACCAAATCCGAGCTGCTCGTCCTCGGCATCAAAGAGTAACGGATCATGGTGCCCGCCATCCTCGAGGCCAGTAAAATCGACCGAGGCCACATGGGCGTTGAGTTGATTTTGGTTCCTGGGTCATGAATCAAAGCATCATCTTGTCAGTCATTGTCGCCAAATCATAACAAAAGGAAAGGCATGTCCATCGTACTTGCGCAACATGTTGACAATCCTGGCCAACTGCAATGTGTTTCGAATAATCAGCAGCACTGAATCCACGACCGCCTCGCCCCGCTGCTGCTGCTGAGCGTCGCCGCCGGCTTTACACGATTTCGCATCGTGCAAGACCATGCCAAGAAGGAAAAGACACAGAGTGACGAGAATCACGTCAAGGACATTGGCGCGAGACTGGAAGAATTGGCGGCGCGTGGCAAGGAAGCGGATGCCCACCTCGAGATGAGGGTCAGATTGACGATGCATTCGAGGGCGAGGAAGAGGGTTGTTGGGCAAGTGTTGATAAACGACTGCGAGAAAAGAAGCAAATGTGGATGAATGAATTATGTGGCCAACTAAAGAAAACAAAAGCAAAACGCACGAGAACAACAGTGATGAGTGCGAGGATGGTCATGGTGACGTAAATGAGCTTGTAAAACTTTGAAAAGTAGACGCGATTGGCCAGCATGCGCCAGACTTCGGCGCGAGACACGCCAGAGTTTCTAAGGAAATGGAGCGATGGCGCGGGTTGAGCAAGTGGCGCAAAGAACAAAGAAGGCAGGAAAAGAATCATGGCCGTGACGTACGGTGAAGGATAAAAGAAGGCAGAAGCGCTGGATCCATTTGACATGAAGGACCCTCCCTTTGTGGGTTGACAGGGAACCCGTTGGGAGAAGTGAATGCTGGTGGCATGTTGACACTGGTGGTTGTGCATAGGGCGCCGCGGATGACCCATTCATCTGTGATGGCGGCAGCTGCTGATATGGTGTTCTAGACTCTCCAGCGTCGTCGTCCAGCACGCCGCCGACCAAGTCGGAGACTTTGCGCGACATGTAGGCTTGGATGCGTTTGGTGTGGACAATGGGAGACTGAATGGTGCCAGGGACAAAGGAGCGAAAGGCTGCGCTTGGACTGGGAGACGTGGAGGGGGAAGAGGATGAGGCGGCGCCAGTGGAGCCCACCAAATGGATCTTGCCAGCAGACGCGTTGGCAAAGGCGGTGGCGGCGGTTGGCGGCGGGACAGGGTTTGGAGCGTGGAACGGGGAGTGTGAATTGAGAGCCGAGGGTGGAGCGGAGGCGGAGGCGGAGATGGAGACGCTGAGAGGGGAATGTGCTGTTGGAATTGTTGGTGTTGCCTGGAACTGGGACTGGGACTGGAACTGGAAAAGGCGCGAGCAGAGTGTGCTTGGGGAAGCGATGAAGGCGGCGGGTGGTGGTGTGCGTTGGTTTGGTGGTTGAACATGGTATATTGAATGGAATGACTCACTGGCTCACTTGGTGGTGTAATGCTCCATCTTGTTGTTTTGCATCATGTCTTGCTATCCTGTCAATTAGGGATATAATGTGAAACACCAAAGATTGATTGTTTTCGTTCTGCATATGCACATCTGTGAAGGCACGGGCCGCCGATCCCGTTGACTTAAGTGTTGCGAGATTTCTGTGGATGCCAAAACAGACAAACGAGAAAAAATGAAATATCACACGATCAGCTTGGCAGCGGCTCGTCAAAGTGCGTACTAAGCCATCGTGTGACCCTGTGCATTTGCATTTGCTTGCCTGTTTTTCCATGGATACTCACTCTCTCGACTCTTCTTTGCACCACCCATCTCGTCTCGTCTTGTCATCACATGACCTCTGCTCTCGGCCCATTCCCCCCATGTATGTCTTCACGCCATATCGTGTACCAATGCAACCAACATAGCCCAGCATTACCTTCCTTGTCGGCCGGTCGACCCTTGCCCTCATCCGAGTGAGTCATTGCACCCATCATGCAAACCGACGAGTTTGGCCGCTCTCGCCCCGCCGTGGGCAATGGCAACGGCATGGACCAGCAGCCCGTCGCCGACTTGCGCCTTAGCATCCCTCGCCGTCCACGCAGGGACTCGGACATGTCTGACAGTACGTTTTCTCTCCCGGTTGCTTGCCACTTGAACAACGCACCCCATAAACTCACCATGCTTGCCTCATCCGCCACACCCTCCTCACTCTACGCACACACACACAACACAACAGACCGCCGCCCAGGCCACCGCCATTCTGCGGCCCGCGCTCGCCCACTTCTGGCCCCGGCCACCGCGACCGCGACAGACCCGCCTACCGCGAGCAGCGCCGTGGTTCGCTCCAAGATCCCATGACGCTCGACTATCTGGTCGACTGGAAAACCTATGCTGCTTGGCTCAGGTCCAAAAAGGAACTTGCCGAACGTCCCGCCAACCGCGAAGAGGACGAGGCCCAGTACCAAGAGATTCTCGCTCGGTACGATGCTTACAAGACCCAGTGGATCCGTGGCTTTCAGCGCAAGTTCTTTTTGGCGCACGAGCAAGAGGATTGGGTCGTTGAAAAGTATCACCCTGAGGTCCAGGCTCAGCGCCGCGAAGGCTTGGGCAAAATGAAGGCCATGCTGTTTGAGAAATTCATGGTGGACTTGCCTGCGGGCAAGTACGACGCGGTGGATCTCGACCAGTTGCCCGAGCACGAGCCCATGGGCGTTGAGGCCGAAATTGCCGACCGAGCTGAACAAGCACTGCGCACCCTGCACATCAAGTCGATCCCCTTGTCAGTCAAGCGCGCAGACTTGCATTTGGCGTTTGCTGAAATGCCCGGATACACGTACTTGACGCTGTCGGAACCACGTGTACCTGCCACCACGGACCGCCACGGGCCATTTGTGCAGAGCAACATGAGTCCGCACTTTGCACTGGGTCCGCGCACGGGATGGGTCGTGTTTGCTAGTGTGGCCGAGGCCGAGGCGGCCCTGGCTGAAGTGAAAAAGTACCAAGACCTCATGACCACAAGCAAGGCGGCGCTGGCCGTGACGGCGGGCGACCAAGGTCTTGATTTCAGCACTGCGCCCGCACAAACCACGTCGGCCGACTCGGCGGCTTTCGCCATGACGGGCGTGCCCGAAAAGTTCAAGGTCTTACACAACCTGACCATTGGCATTGTGCCCGTTGGCGCCCCAAAGTTCCGCACCACCGTGTCCGAGGCGTTTGCGCACGCCGACCGCGTGCTGCTGGATCTCGAGCAGGTCAAGAGCATTGCCGTCAAGCTCGACGCTGAGTATGGGTTGCAGGGCGTGGCGCTGCTTGCCGAGCGGTTCCCGACCGCCACAGAGAAGCAGTGTCTCGACAAGCTCATCCAGTACCTGCGCAAGGTCCACTTGTACTGCTACTACTCTGCGGGCGTCGAGGCAGAGTCCATGGAAGAGCTCGCGTGGAAGTGTGGCGACAAGGTGTTCCGCAAGCCGGGCGAGTGCGACTTGTCGTCGGACCGCATGCTGGGCTTTTTGGCCAAGTTTGACTCCAAGATCAAGCTCCGGTTCGATGCGCCCACTCAGCCCGAGGGCCTTGCCCCGCTGGGCGCGCTCTCGGACGACCAGGCCGTCGACTTGACGCTGCAAAAGTTTGTGGCCAAGCAGGGCGAGGGCCGGTTCCGGTGCGATGTGAGCGGGTGCGAAAAGCTGTTCCGCGACACGGGCTTTGTCATCAAGCATATCAAGAACAAGCACGCCGAGGCCATTCAGGGCGAGATTGAGGCCGTCATTCGCCACAACAAGTACATTAACGCATTCCTGCTTGACCCGCATCATCTCATGCCGCGCGACCCGTCGGGCAATCAGGGCGCCATGGGCCAGTTTTCGTCAACGACGCCATTTAGGCCGCCCGGCTATGTGCCGACAGGGCCCATGCACCACCGCGGCGGGCCCAGGGGTAGCGACCGGTATCATCACCAACAGCACGACGATCGCGGCGGGTATGGCGGCGGCGCGCGTGGCATTGGTGGCGCCGGGCCTCGGTCGCCCAGGGAGTTTGCCGTTGCAGGCGTCACGCCCGCAGGGTTGGATGCTCGGTCCATGGATCCCAGGGGCATCAAGTACTATACGGATTTGGATGCACCGGTGGTGGTTGAGGGCGACGTTGTCTTGGATTACGATTGATTTGGTCTTATCTTGTTGTCGTGCCTTGGATTTGGCGGATTGTCGAGAGTCGTGACCGCGTTTGTCTTTCTCGTGCCTTGTTCTTGTGCTTTGTGACTATTCCAGTCAACAGCTTGTTCTCCAACAATACATGTTTTTCTTTCTTTGGTGATTTCTCTCAAAGTGTGTCGCGCTTATGCACTTCTGCGAGCATTCCAGCATGGGAGCAATGTAAGTTGGACCTGAGGGATATCGCGCCATGTCGACGTTGACCTTGCGACCAACGTTTGGCTATGGCTTGTGCCGTGTGGTCATATGCAGCATGCTCGCAGACCGAGTCACATGATGGCGTTAGTCGTCCCGCAGCTCGTATGGGCTGGGAGGTCATGAGCTACCTCTCCGCAAACCATGCAGGGCTCCTTGATAGTTGGTGTGTTGTTGAGGGTTGATGATGAGAACGCGACCGTTGTTCATGTGAGACAGCCATTCCATCCACGCAAGCCTCCGGCAATCTCACACGCCGCAAGCACCTGACCTCAGGCTGGCGCTAGGCATGGCGACCAAGGTGTCGAGCCTCTGAAGGTCATTATCTCAGCCAACATTGTCGTTCATTACGCTTGCGTTTTCCGGCAAAAGGCACATATTCACATGACCTGATGGTATGAGATTCCTTGTCCCACCCGCCACTTCCAGATGGTCGTGTGACTTTGAGTCCAGAACTGGCTGGGTGTTACATGGGCTTCCAGTTCAAGTTGCTACGTTGGCTCTTGGACTTCCCGAATGAAGTTCCACGTCTCGTACACGTCTCTCGAAGTCCCCCCCCCCCCCCCCCCTCCAACTTGTCACTTAACGCCGAAGTCGGAACGGATAAAGACCAACGACTTCCCCTCCAGCACTGTGATTTGCACCTCAGTCGTCCAGCACTCCAGCACATTCCCATCTTTCGTGCACTGCTCCAAGCTATTCCCCATACATTTCGACTTGACTGGCAACACCATGGTCAACCTACCCCCCGCTCTCAAGCCGCTCTTCGCGGTCAAGACTTATGAGTCGCTCCAAGCACAAGCAGCCGCCTCTCAGATGAAACGCACCTTGACTGCCAAGGATGTGACATTGATTGGTACGCGTATCATTCACTCCATGCGCGTTTCATAGCTCCCACCTCGACTCTTTCAACTCACAATCCAAATCAATTCTCACCACCATCAGGTATTGGTGAAATCATTGGTGCTGGTATTTTCGTCATTACCGGTACGGCCGCTGCCAAGTTTGCCGGTCCCGCCATTGTCCTGTCGTTCGTCATTGCCGGTATCACTTGCGCTTTCGCCGGTCTCTGCTACTCTGAGATGGCGGCCTGCGTGCCCATTGCAGGCTCAGCGTACACGTATGCGTACAGTACTTGTGGAGAACTGTTCGGCTTCACCGTGGGGTGCGTTTTGCTGTTTCCCGCATTCCAGTCGGTCCAGATTTGCTGTTACGGGTGATGCTCACGTTTCGTCATTGAAACACTGCATTTGAACAGTTTTGACTTGATGTTGGAGTACCTTGTCGGTGCGGCAACCGTTGCTGTTGGCTGGTCGGCGTACTTGTGCAAGTTCATCGAAAGTATCACCGGCACTCCAGTTTCGCCCACCTGGACCAACGGCGCGCTCTCCTACACGGACGAGAAGGGATTCTACTCGGACGAAAAGAACGGCATCGCCAACTTGCCTGCTATTGGTGTGGTCATGTTCTGTACACTCGCTCTGTGCTTTGGCGTCAAGCAGTCGGCTCTCATCAACCATGTGCTTTGTGGAACGGTATGCGGGAGATATTTCTTCACGATCACCTATCTTTTCACTTGCTCATCTCCTAACGCAATCCATGTACCTCGCTTATGTAGAAACTCGTTGTGATTTTCCTCTTCCTCTTTGCCACTGTCGGCTACATTCAACCCGCCAACTGGTCGCCGTTCATTCCTGGCCCAGATGCCGATGGTACCTACGGGATTCAAGGTGTATTCCGCGCTTCCACGTCCGTCTTCTTCGGTATGTACCACATGTTGCCTTGATCATTCTCCTACAACACTTTCGTTGCTCACTGGGATCTCCCATTTCGACTTGTCAGCCTACATTGGTTTCGATGCCGTCTCCACGACTGCCCAAGAAGTCAAGAACCCTGCTCGCGACATGCCAATTGGTATCATGGGCTCGTTGGGCTTCTGCACAGTCGTGTACATTCTCGTTTCGGGCGCCCTCACTGGCATCTCGCCATACAAGCTCCTCAACACTGCCGCGCCTCTCTCGGACGCCGTTATCCGCCTCGGGATGAACTGGCTTGCGACGCTTGTGAGCATTGGCGCGATCGCGGGCTTGACCTCCGTCATCTTGGTATCGCTTATGGCCCAACCCGCGTGTTCTACGCCATGGCCGCCGACGGCATGCTGCCGCCTGTGTTCGGCAAGATCAACAAGAAGTACGGAACGCCTCTGGTGCAAACAATGCTCTCCGGCTCAATTTGCGCCGTCATGGCCGGATTCTTGCCTATTGACGTTCTTGGCGACTTGACATCGGCCGGTACCTTGTTTGCTTTTGCGCTCGTGTCGCTGTCCGTCGGTGTGTTGCGCTTCACGCGTCCCGATATTGAGCGCCCCTTCAAGGTGCCTCTCGGTCCCGTCATCATCCCTGCGCTCGGCTTCATTGTCCATGGGGTTGGTCATCAACACGGGCGGCGCCACCCTGTTGCGGTTGCTGCTTTGGATGGCGATTGGTTGGTGTGTGTACTTTGGATACTCGGCCCGCCACTCTGTGCTGCGCACTGGTAAGGCGGTGGAGGGAATTGCCAAGGCAGAGACTTTGGCGGCGGTCATGGGGATGCAGCCAAGGCTGGGGAGGCAAAGGAGTCGGTGTAACTACACCGTTTGCGGAGTTTGCCACATATTGTCAGGTGAGTTTCTGTCTGTCCAGTTTTGTAAATATGCATGTGAGCAGTGCAAATGTATGATAAGTATTTATTGAACTGAATGGGCCCAACGATGTTGATTTGTGACATTCTCGTGCAGACTGCCATTTGTGATCCATTTGTGATCCACAACAAATGACGCGACGCGGGCAAGTTTGCCTCGCCGCGGGAACGCGTATCCAGGCGACAAAGGCGTTGGCCGTTGCACAAGCCAAATGAGGGTGTCGGCAAGAGCAAAGGTGATGGTCAGGGGGGAGCAAAGGGAACGAGTACGCCGCAGGCCGACGGTCAGATGCTCGAGTGATATGGTTTCGACCGGCGTGTCGAAATCAAGGACGAGGCAGCCGGAAAACATCCTCCAAGCCCGCCGCCATGCGCCAACAGGCAACAGAAAAAGGATCCGCACCGCACAGCTCGACCGTTACCATGTCGCCAACACTGCCAGGGCGTCGCCGGCATCGAATGCCCACGCCAAGTGCGTGCGCGAGGTCTGCTGCGGGTAAACCAGTCGACGGTCGCGAATGCCGCCCTTGAAACCGTAGTAGTCAAAGTTGACTAGTTGGGTGTGGTGTTGGGACATGGCCTTGTGCAAGGCGGCGATGGCGTCCGCCGGGTATGTCGTGAGAAGGTTGTATGACGGGACTTGGTCGCGGTTGCGCAGGAACAAGAGCAAAGGAAGCACATTGCTGCGGAGTGAATCGACGGAAATCATCACGCCAGAGTCGAGCAGATCGACCACCACGTTTGTGACAGCGTGCGTTGTGTACTCGACAAGGTCAAGGGGTCCTCGACATGGTGACGGTTGGCGAGGGTTCTGACTTGGCTCACTATGCAGTGCGCGACAACCACTCGCCTCCATAGCTGCAGATACTTTCTCAGACGTTTCTGTTGTGCAAAGCCGCTGTGAGGGGCAAGATGGGTGAGCATGCCGAAAGTTGACGATTTGGTACTTGACCGAGTCCCTGATGGCTTGGAAGCCAGGCGGTGATGAAAGCGCCAGGTGAGCGATTGGCCAGCGAGCAGTGTTGCCACTTCACAAGGCAAGGCAACCAAAGCGATCAGAGAAGGAGTGTGAGTGTGAGAACAAAATGGAGGGCCACATCAATCAAGTGAAGGAGACATACCCCGCCAGCTGTCTGCGTGCACAATTCCTCGTACTAGGTCGTGCCGCGTGTTATTCCTTTGCTGCCTGTCTCGCATGGTACGGGACCACGAGGTTTTCGGTGACGATGAGGAGGAAGAAATTAAAACTTGACGCAGAGGCGAGGATGCCGAGGTTGTGTGCGGTGTGAAATGAATCGGTCGGAACCGTGAAGTTGGTATATACACAACGTGAAGCCCAGCAGACGTAGATTCGAGTGCATTTGGTGTTGGACGGTTGCTTTTGTAGGCTGTGACTATGTGGCAGTAGTCGTCGTTTCAGAGGAGCCAAAGAGGAAGATCCAACATCCAAGTTTCTTGAGTCAAGATCCATTTCGCGCCGCCTATCCTATTCGATGTGAATGGACTGCTTTATGTCCACTATTGGTCCGCGCCGCCCATCGAGCCTATCCGTATCCAACCCTTGCTATCCACGAGCCCACACTGGTGATGTTGGCTCGCATGAAGTCATGCACGCATGCACCCATTTGTCCACACTGGATGACTTATTTTTGTGATGCTGCCAAGCGACCAGTGTCGATTACTGCCGAACGCAATGTGAAGAAAACAGGATGAACAACAGTTTATACGTCACTTGATACATGCGAGCACGAGGGAGATGTACAAAACGAAACCAGCGGCACAGTCAACGCTCACAAAAACGGCCGAGACATTGCAACATGATACTCCGACTCAACGCCTTCACCCTTCTAGGGCCACGATGAAAGTCGCTACGCAAACCGACAGCGCTACTCTAAGCAACCTCCTTGCCATCCGAAGCCTTGTGCTCGCCGTGGCCACCGAAATCCTCGGCCTTGGCAAGCCCCTCGATAGATTTGCCTGTCCGCAGGACAGAGTGACGACGACCGTAGAGCGCGTAAATGACCAAACCAAATGCCATCCAGATAATCAACCGCAACACAGTCGCGCCGCCCGTGTTGATGACCAACCCCATGGAGCAAATAAAGCCGAGCGCAGGGATGATGACGGGACCGAGTGGCACCTTGAAGGGCCGCTCAATGTCGGGGCGGGTGAAGCGCAACACACCAACTGAGAGCGACACGAGGGCAAACGCGAACAAGGTACCCGCCGACGTCAAGTCACCAAGCACATCGATCGGGAAAAAGCCGGCCATGAGCGCACAAATCGTGCCAGAAATGACGGTTTGGATCACGGGCGTGCCGTACTTTTTGTTAATCTTGCCAAACACCGGTGGGAGGAGACCATCATAGGCCATGGCGTAGAAAATCTATATGGGTTTACGAAGCGTGAGTCGGAGGACGGAAAAAAAAAGTGGGAAATGCAAGAACGTACGCGAGGCTGGGCCATCAGGGAGACGAGGATCACGCTTGTCAGCCCCGAGATAGCGCCAATGCTCACAAGCGTCGAGAGCCAGCCAAGACCGAGACGCTTTACAGTGTCGGACAAGGGCGCCGCAGTCTTGAGAAGCTTGTATGGCGAGATACCGGTGAGAGTGCCCGACACAAGAATGTAAATCACTGTGCAGAAGCCCAACGAGCCCATGATACCAATTGGCATGTCGCGAGCAGGGTTCTTGACTTCTTGGGCAGTCGTGGAGACGGCATCGAAACCAATGTAGGCTGCGTGCAGACAAGCATGAAACGCGTCGTCAGCTGGTGAGCACAAATCGAAAAATGGCAAGGGGGGTGCGTGACGTACCGAAGAAGACGGACGTGGAAGCGCGGAATACACCTTGAATGCCATAAGTGCCATCGGCATCAGGGCCAGGAATGAATGGCGACCAGTTCTTGGGATCAATGTAGCCGACCGTCGCGAACAAGAAGAGGAAAATGACCGCGAGCTTGACGGCGCAAAGCGTGTGGTTGACCCAGGCAGAGTGCTTGACGCCAAAGCACAGGGCAACGGTGCAGGCAATGACAACGGCCATGGCGGGCAAGTTGACAAATCCGTTTGATTCGTCGCGGTAAAAGCCCTTTTCGTCCGTGTACGAGAGCGCGCCGTTGGTGAAGGCAGGCGACAATTCGGTACCGGTAATGGTTTCGATGAAACTGCAGAGGTATGCAGACCAGCCAACGGCACAGTTGCGGCACCAACGAGGTACTCGACCATCAAATCGAAACTATGTACGGTCGGAATCGTCAGCAATAGAGCGAGACATGACCGAAACGAAATCAGGAAACGACAAACGCACCCCACGATCCAAGCTCCAAGCTCGCCAATAGTAGCGTATGCGTACGTGTAAGCTGATCCAGAAATCGGGACACAGGCCGCCATCTCAGAGTAGCAGAGACCGGCGAAAGCGCAAGTGATACCAGCAATGACGAACGACAGGACAATGGCGGGACCGGCAAACTTGGCAGCGGCAGTACCGGTAATGACAAAAATACCAGCACCAATGATTTCACCGATACCTGTGGGCACCAAGTATAGGTATGGGTTGGAGGACGTGTCACAACGGCGAAACAGAAAGAAACGCAACAATACCAATCAACACGACATCCTTGGCGTCCAAATCGCGCTTCATGTTCGACGCGCCAGCTTGCGCTTGCAAGGACTCGAAGGTCTTGACCGCAACGAGCGGCTTGAGGGCAGGAGGGAGATTGACCATCGCGGGCGAGAGGCAGGTCGGTTGATGGTTGTATGTAGATGGAGGGATGGGAGAGATGGGCAAGAAGCAGGAAGGGATTCAAGCAAGGGGCGGCGCTAGGGAACTGTACATGTTCGGGCTCTAGCGACCGGGCGCAAGGCGTTGGGGACCCACCTTGATTTTATATGCGCGAGCTTCTAGACCAAGGCTCGGGGTCGGCTGGCCTCTTCGGGAACAAAAGTCCATGTGGCCAAAGGGGCATCTCGAAGCAGCATCAGCCGAGAGCCTACATGGTCACTCGGCCCAGACAACGGGTGGCCAAGGATTCATGCGCGTGCGGCGCGGTGATGATAATTGCAATGCGAGTCACCGGACCTTGGGGGCAAGCGCAAGCAAACGCGGGCGAGTGCAACGTGTGAGACAGCTCCAGCAGGCCCAGGTCAGCTGGTGCTGCAGTTGATGCTCAGCTGAGCAGCAATCGTTTGGCGAGGTTTCATTTCATGTTGGCAGCAGATGCGTTGCGCCGCCCGTTGAGCGGTCATGTGAGTTGGATGAGCCAATGGTGCAATTTTGAGAAAGTGGGTGGCCAGGGGGCCGGTGCATGCGGACAAAAGGCTAGGGGCTGACTGCAACGAGTGGGAACCGGTGTGGATCTTCTTTCGCCTTGCTGGCACAAGTGAGTGTGGGATCAACCAAGGGTCGTGTCGTGGTTGGACGGTTGGGCTGAGGACCTTCCAGAAGCACGCTTCACGCGTGGCTCATGCGTTTGTCTCGTGAGCAATTTGTGCTGGAACCTTTGTCCCGTGGCTTTCGAGGTGGCAAATCAAATCTAGAAGCGCCACACCACAATCCAGAGCAATTTTCTGGTGCCCTTCAACGCGATTCACCGCCACGACCAGCAATTTTTCAAGCTCGCACCAGTGGTCCTCGAGCTCCGCTCGGAATCACGCTCAGTATCCAACTTCCCACCAGACATCTCTGAGGATAACTGCAGAGACCGTGAGTACAATCGACAGTGTGCAGCAGAGAAACCTAGCGGAGTGCTCGTCCACGTCCAAATCCAGTCATCGGAAAAAGTATATGGCGACACAAAGCTTGTCATCATCAACTGCACGTGGGAACTTCTCGGGGCGCTGTGAAACACTTCCGAAATCATGGAAGGTGGGCATGATTTGATGGCAAGATTCCATGCTTATGGATCGGACGCACAGCAATGCATGGGTATTGATCAAGCTTGTGTCAAATTGATGACGATATATGTCGCAATGTGTGGCGCCAGGGCCGCATGCGACCTCACTGGTCCATGAGAAAGCCTCTTGCTCAGTTGTCGACTGGGTCTGATCTATCAGGAGGTAGTCGCCGGCCGTGAGCATGAAATCCAGTTTGGGTGTGGTGGCACTTGATTGAGTCCATTCAGCGGGCTGCCGCCAAATGAGTTGCGCAGGCGAATCAAGTTTGTTGTAGTGGTTGGAGAATGACAAGATGACGGGGCGCATGTATATGTGAGAGAGAAGGCAACAACAACAAGAACGCAAACGGGCGCGGACAGACGATCACCCGCGACGAAATCCGGAACAAGTGTAAACAGCCAGCAACACCGAGGGGGACAAATGCATCAACAAACCGACACAATCGAGTGAACCAGCGGCGACTGAATGGGCAAACCCTCGACCAAGACGACGAATCAATAATTGAGCACGCTTGCGTGCGGAAAGGGAGGGACAGAAAGGTACAAATCTACATAAAAGGGTTGGTGTTGTTGGCTGCGGGCTTTTGCTGTTGCTGCGTCTGACCAAATGCCGCCATGTTGCCCAAGCCGGCAAATGGATCCGGAGTCGTGGCCGCCGGAACCGACGCACCGAATGGCGGCGGCGTGGTTTTTGGCTGTTGTGCGGCGTTGAAAGGCTACAAAATGGAAAACAGATGCCCGTCAGAATGGTCCATCAAAACCACGTCGCGCGAATCGGAGCGCGGTACAATTTGTGACATACAGTAGATACCATCGAGTAGTTTCCGCCAGTACCTGCGCTGCCGCCCATGCCCATGCCCATGCCCATCCCCGTAATGCCCATGTTTCCAAACCCAGATTGCTGCTGCTGTTGTTGTTGTTGCGGCATGCCGCCACCACCACCCATCATCATGCCCGCGCCCATGCCCGCGCCGCCAAACGGGTTCGCCTGCATTCCACCGCCACCCATCATCATCTGTTGCTGCGGCTGCTGCATCATGCCGGAATGCTGCATGGCCATACCGCCGCCCATCATGGCCTGTTGCTGCTGAGGCTGCATTCCCCCCATCATGCCGCCACCCATCATCATGCCTTGCTGCGCCTGCGGCTGCTGCATGATGCCCATACCGCCAAACGCTTGCTGCTGGGGCTTGGGCTGGTTGTAAAGGGACAAAATATCGGAGGCAGCGCCGCCCGAGCTCGCACCCGTCCTTTGTTGTTGTTGTTGTTGTTGCTGCTGCGGTTGAGCTGGCGTCGCAGAGACAAAGTCACCAAACGGATTAGGCGCCGAGCCGCCACCGCTCGAGCCCGTGTTGGAAAAACCGACATTTCCGCCCGCAAACGGATTGGCGGGCTGTTGCTGTTGTTGTTGTTGCGGCTGCATGCCACCAAACGGGTTGGGTGTACTGCCCATGTTGCCAAATGGTTGCTGCTGAGATTGCTGCATCATGCCGCCCATCATGCCTCCGCCCATACCCATGCCCATGCCCATGGCGCCGCCGCCAAACGGCTGCATTGCGGGCTGCGCCGGGCGCTGCAGACGCAAACGGGTCGCCGTCGCCAAACAAGTCGAGCAGGTCATTCTTTGGCTTTTGTGGCTGCTGCGGCTGTTGCTGCTGCTGCGGTGTCGGCGACATGCCCCTCGACTGTGGCTGTTGCGGGTACGCTTGCTGCTGCTGTTGCGCCAAAAATTGTTGCGCATACTGTGTCTGATCAAACCGGCCGCCAGCAGACGACCCGCCGCCGTTGCGCTGGACCTCGGCCTTGAGCTGATCTGCCTTTTCCGTCAGCCACAGGATGGCAGCATCCAAGTTGCCATCGGCCTTTTGCAGTGCCAGCAGCGTGACGGGCTCGTCCGTAAACCCCATGCCCTTGAGCTGGCGCATGGCGGGCGACGACGAGTCGAATTGCGCGGGCGCTTGCTTGAAAAATGCGTTGGTGTTTGCGGCGGGCCGCGGCGCGGCATATGTCGAGGGCGTGGGCGCAGATGCCGGCGGAGGGCCCATGGCAATGATGAGCTCGACGGCGGCTTGTACATTGCCCTTTGCTTGGTCGAGCGCCTGGATGTTGAACGGGTCGTGCGTAAAGCCCATGTCGTGGAGCTGGCGCAGTTGTTGGGTGTAAGCGGCGGCGCCACCAGAGTGCGAGTGTGAGTGCGAGGCATGCGAAGAGGAGGACGACGGGGTCGAGGCAGAGGTGGCAGCAAGGGTGGCGCGTGACGAGGCCGACATGAACACCTTGCGTTCATACTTGTCGCGAATGTAGTTTTCGAGGTCGCTGAGAGTTTCAGGGGGCCCAAAGGTGAGCAAAGGACAAAACGGGGTGGCAATGTGATGAAGATGTATTTTACATACCGATCGGACGGATTACGCGGCGGCGTGATGCCGTTTGGGTTGAAGAGCAAGTTTGCCTTTGCGTTGCCCTTGCCGCGAATCGATTCGATCTGCTCGGCGGTCCAAGTGTCGAGGGTGATGGACTTGACCTTTGAGATGTGGGTGCCGAGCTTGCGATGGACGCCGCCGCATCGGATACACAGAAAGACGCCAATGTTCCACGAAGCCCATTTGGGTCCGCGGGCACCGCAGTCGGCACAGTGCTGGTTGGCGTCGTCCTTGAGCAACTCGGAGAAGATGCGCTCCTGCTGCTCCTGCTGGCGTTTCTTGTCGCGATCCATGATTGGGCTATATAGCAGCTTGATGTTTCGCAAAGTGGCTATGGGTCAATGACGTTGGCGTTGCGTCGGCTGCATTGAGCGATTCACTCTCCGATTTTGTCATGTACTGTATCTTGTTTCATGTACGCGCTCAGCAGCATGAAAAACAGCGGACGCCACTTCCTTATACGATCATTTTTAATACTGGATCTGGGACGGCCGCCGATTCGACGCGACATGATCAATTGAAGGTCCATGACATGACCGCGGTCACAGAGTGTCTCAGATTCCCAGATTCTCAGATTCTCAGATTCCTGCAAGTCAAGACGTGTGCAATTGCACTTGCAAGCCAGCGGCTCAATCAGTGATGCCAGCGGCCAGCGGTCAACAGTGACATGTCTCACCTTCCGCGGCTCTCCGACACGTACGGTACCTAGCTAGCTCGGCCGTCAGACTGACTGATGACTCCTCGCCACTCGCCCCATTCGCCATTCGCCATTCGCCGCCCAGTCACGATTCATCATGTCTCACTTTCCGCGCACCGTTTGGCACCCTGTCACGCTGGTTGCTGCCGCTGCCACGGATGCACCGCCACATGCCCCCAACTCACGCGCAGCCAGGCCCTTGTCATGGCGCGCACGCGCGTCGTCGTCGTCGAGCCGGATCGGGGCAACCCTGACTCGCCCAACTGCCAACTGCGCAGGACACACCGGCCCTATGCCCATGCGACAGCCATCGTCTCATTCCCGCCGACATCCACGCTCCCCTCCATCATCTTCCCATGTCTGTCTTTGAATTTGCCTCGGCTGTCGACCTGCTCTTGCCCACCAACTTACCCTACATCCCGCTCGCTGTTGCTGTTTCTTGCTCGAGGACAAGCATGGTGTCCCTTTCCCAACCCGATGCGCTCCCCATGATCCAAACTTTTCGCCAGCACTTGGCGGATGTCCTGAGCTCGGTGCTCGCTCATGTCGCATCGATTGAATCCGTTGGCCAAGAGGATCAAGCCAACTGGATCCAGCTGCCCAACAGCAAGCAGCCTTATCTTGTGCGTTGCTCACCACCTCATGACCGAGACCGGCACACTCACCCCGGCCCGAAATCGCGTTCCCCCTTTGGACAGTCACTTTCCATATCTATCCGAGCACCACAATGCACATCCCGCTCGATTCGCCACTCACCCACTTCACCGACCCGAATCGTCAAGCGACGCTCTCGCATATCTCACTCCTCCTGCCCTCCATGTCGCTGCCACACGGTCAGATCACAGCCACCCTCTCGATTCTCCTCCGTCACACTTTGCACGCGTCTTTCCGCGCCTCTTGTGCCCAGAGTTTGTGAAATGCGTGCGACATTCTGTCAAGTATACGCACAAGATGGTCCAGAGCTTGTGCTCAATTCTCAAGGGACGTGCGCGGGACATGGTCCAGAGTCGAGGCGTGCCAGAGATTGAGCCGAGGGGCGGGAGGAGGAGAAGAGTTGCCAGCATACGAACGTGGCGAGGATGCCGATGCGTTGTCACAGCTCGTTTATTCCAATCTGCGCGGCCAGGTCATGCGCAAAGTGTGGACAATGTGTACGCGGCGCGCGAGGAGTGTCTTGGCGGCTGCGGGGAAGCAGAACAGACCACGGTGGATCCAGACACGACACAGCAGACACAAGACCCAGACACTCAAGAGCAAGCCTGAACGTTGGTGTCCGATTCAACCCAGCGGATCGTCGAGTCGAGAGACGCAACATCACGCCATTACGTCGTCGTTGCCGCCCATGCACTTCATCATGTCCGAGACTGGACCGCCGTCGCCTATGCACGATTTGCAGGTCATGTCGATCGCTTCGTCTGCTCCACCATTCCTCCATTTTCCAACTGGAACATGACCCGACCGGACACAGCCGATGGACTCTTGCAAGATGACCCATTTGACACTCTGACGCTCGATTCATCGACCCAAGACGGCGACGTGATCATGGATCCATCGCATCCCACGAATGTGCAAGGTCGTGATTCGCAACTCGCTTCGCAAGCATACCTGGAAGACTCGTGCGTTTTTTTTCTTGTCGCTCAGCCACGCTGCTCATGCTCATCTAATTTGGACCAGGTAGACTATGGGCCGTATCCGCCGGACTCGCAACAACCACCTGTGTCCCCGACCCATTTGCCTCTGGCACCGGTGACCTCACGGGCAGCACCAGCGCACCTGCAAGTCCAACCGACGCGCTCGTATCCGATCCGTTTCAAGCCTTCGATTTCGGGTCACCTTGCGATGCAGGAGCCTTGGTGGGCGACATTCCAGATCCGTTTGCGGCGGCGGCCGAACCAGACGCGGCAAACTTAGAGGAGGTTCCGGATCCGTTTGTTGCGCGTTCCGGTGCGTGGGAATGGGATTGCGACATGGTCGAGGGCAATCGGACGCATTCTCATGTCCACCGTGGGCTGACTGGTGCCGCTAGGCGGAAAAATGGCAAGGGAAACAAAAGGCAACTCGCGACGAGGGACATGCTCAATGGCCCCAATATTGGTTTGCGGATCCATTTGCGGGTGCCCGCGACAAGGAAACTGCCGACAAGGACATTGACGCGTCTGTTCAAGACCCATTTGCTTCAATTGAGATTGATGCAGATGACACCCGAAGTGAACTCGACTTTGATTCCACCCCGCCCCAATCCCTTGCGCCGACGCCGAGGCTCACCTCTCCGCCTACACCCGCCCCTTCGTCATGGGCTTTGTCAGCTCCAGTCGCACGTCCTTGCGCTGCGAGCCACCTTTGGCGGCATGGTAACCCAGGGGTGCCCGACCCGGACCAAATTGAAGCCATTTTGGCTCGCGCAGACGAGGCAGAGCGCAAGGCCAGGGCCGTGATGCGGGAGATGCAGCCTTGATTCCTGTATTGCATTCATTGGCTTTGTTGACCTTATAGGTGCCCAACTGTTGTGCTCCGAAATGGATTACATTGGATGGCAAACTTGATTCGAGAATCGGGCAAGTATATTTATGTACATTTGCACAACGAATCCAGCGAGAAAGTAAGTTGGGCACTGCATGTTGATGAATCAAGTACTTGGGAGCAAACAGTCGAAAATGAAATGAAAAGAAACTGTGCAAAAAGAAAGAAAGCTGTTGAGGGGGAATACTGAAAAAGGAAAGACGAAGCCTCATGATGGCGGAGAAAATGTTGACTGCGAAAAGTAAAGAGAAAAAAAAAAATCACACCTGGTGGAGACTCACTTCTTCGAGTGACACTTTTGTGCATGCTTCCACCAATAAATCTCGGGCACCTTGACCACCGTTGGCCTTGCCGGATCCAGCGGCACCCACTTGTTGCACTTGTGACACTGGCCCTCCCTGATGCGCAAGTCTGCATTGTACCTCTCGGCAACAGGACCAGTAAACGGCACACCGGTCGCCGAACTGACGCCATGCAAGAAATGCAAATGGTACCAATACGCCGAGATCTTGACGCAAAACCACTGCTCGGGCGGACACAGCCGGCACATTGCCTCCTTGTTACGCGCCGTGCCGCGCTTCCACAGCGGCGTGTACAGGTCGCCGGGGAACCGTAGTTCGCCACGTGCCAGTTCCGTGCCCGGTTTTGCCTCGGGCACGTAGCTCTCGTGCATGGCGAGCACGTCGTTGAATTCCGACCCGTCGCGGTGAAGGCGCAAGGGTTGCAGCTGGATGATTTCGAGGCCGTCGGCTCCCACTTCTGGGAGCGGTTGCAAGCGCGAGTTGTAGGCGCAGATCGGGCCGAGGTCCGCGCCAGCATTGCCAGCTGAGGACGACGCTGAAACCCGCTCGTTTTCCAGAGTCGCTTGATGGTGTGCCGCGGCCGCTGCTGCAGACACGGGGTTGTAAGGTGAGGCAGCTCGATGCGCCCCAGACGTCCCGGATGCACTCGAATCGTACGCCGATGCCGAAGAGTCGCGACGGCCAGGTGAGCGCGTCGGCGAGGTAGGTGGCGGATACGCTGCACTTGGGCGCCTGCGGACGCTGACACGTTGAAAAACGATTGCTTGTCTTCCCTCGCAGGCGCCGGCAACATGGACATGGCGCCCGACCCGCGCCTCCGCCGCTTGTACTTTTGCCTGTCACTACTACCATACTCGTACTCACCGCTCCCATCATCATCGTCGTCATCCTCCATGTCGCCGCCATCGTCACTGTCCGACACGGCCCCTGGCAGCGACGACGACGCCCGCGACGATTTCAGCAACGGACTGAGCGACCCGTCGCGATCCCATTTGGCGCGCCGGTCGCTCGGCTGGTCAGATTCTGTGCGCGAAGCCCGTTCGCCGGCCGCGGCGACGTGGCGGCCGCACCTGGCGTGGACTTGCGCCGGCCACTTGCACTTGCATCCGAAGTTGACCCGCGGCGATCCGCCACGCCGCTGCTTGCCGGTGACGGAATCGGTGGCGGGAACGGAGGATGCGATCCTTTGGCGCTGGCGCTTGTGTCGCCGTTGGTCGAGTGCGACTGCGGCTGCACCTGGGGTGGTAGGTAGGGCACCGGGTAGTCGTGCGAGGTACCGCGGCCGTACGACACATGGGATGGAGGTGTGGGTGCGAATGCGGGGTGCCATTGACGTGCGGGTGAGCGTGAGGATGCGCATGAGGATGAGACGATGCCAACGCATGTTGGCCATTGTTGTCGTCATCTTCTTCATCGCTGCTCCAGTCCATCTGCTTGTTTGACAGAGATAGGTGTTGGTGAGGCTATTCACACTGCAGACATGCGAAGTGTTGAGGATGGAGCGTACAGGAGCTGGAGGCAGGGCGGGCGCGTCGTATCTGGGCGACATGGGCTGCGCGGTGCATTGATTTCGTTGCATGGACCACTCAAACCACGGATTCTATATGCGTTTACATCGAGCGAGTCTGCTGGTAAGCTAGTGATCCCCTGTTGCATCATCGCAACATGCGAATACTTGATCACAGCATTACATACCCGTGCCAAATGATGCCCCTCGACCTGACTTTGCCCAAGATACTCGGGCACTGTTGCTGTTGGTACTGCGCCTGGTTCAAGTCGGTGGCCTTCTGTCTCGCATGCTGATGGCAAAACACGGCGGGGACGCAGAGCCACCTCCGTTGCATTCGATTGCAACGACGCGCTGCTGGGTTGAAGCCGTCGGCATTGGATATTGACAACGACGAAGGCGAGTCAAATTGAATGAGGCCCACGCTGTGTGCGCATGAAGCATGGAACTGGAAGGGGCAGGTTTGGGAAGCGCATGACTACAGAAAAAAAAAAAACGCGAATGGTAGAAAAATTGTCAAAAGAGTCGTGATGCGTGGGAGACGAGAGACAACCCGAAAGGAACGTACTAGAAGCGAGCCAAAGATTGCCTCTGCCGGTCTTGGACACAAGTAACACCGCGGCTATAACATGCAAGTCAAGTCAGCACGGTTCCCACATTTGCTGAAGAAGCGAGAGGTCCGTTACCGTGACCGTCCTGCCGTCCTCTCCACCTTGCACATGATGATGCTGCCCCGAAGCACACCCATGACTCACACACGTCGCCGACCGTGCACTAAATGCCGCCGCACTCTTGGCCAACGCAACTGGATCTTGGCCGCGATCAAAGTACCGCGCGCACACGACATGCGCCCACACATCGGCCTTTGGCGAAAGGGGCCGCATTGCGCCCGATCGCAGCGGGCAAAACACGCAGTGCTGATAGGGCAGAAGCGGCGGGTCCGGCACGGATTGTGTCACGTGGACCGGTGGGTTAACCGAGGTGGGAGCGTCGGGCGAAGCGGGCGGCGTGGTCATGATTATCATCGAGGTGACAGCCGACGACGGGGCAGGAGGAGGAGGAGGAGGAGGTGCGGTTGAATATGTTGTGGCGGCGATGGCGTGGTTAGTGGATGGTGATGGTTATGGAAACGTGCATTGGCGAGCATTGGCGGTGGAGTGTATGCGTGTGGATTGTGGTGTGTGGGTGGGTGTGTATGCAGGTAGACGGGTGGAGGATAGCGGGCCCCAGAGACAGAACCGGAAGCAGAAACATAAACAGACGAGGCCGATGGAGACTGGCCCCGGCCCGAGTGTGGGTATGAGGAAGCAGGAGGATACATGGTGTGGATGGCAAAGCAAGAGGGGAACAATGAATGCTGCAAAGCATGCACACAGTGAAAATGCCGACTGCAGAAAATCGATCGGAGACAAATTCATGAAGCGAAAAAGAAAAAGCAAAACAAAATGAAATATCATCAAAAAACCGATCTGGGTTGTTTTCGTTTGTATGCATTGCATCACACGCCATCCTGATCACAGTTTTCATCCAGTTCACAAGAATGGATTCAGGAGCAGGCAGTTGGCGGTTGTTCTTATGTTGGCCCCTCAAGAGAGCTCCAGAACCACAAACGGGCCCAGATCGTATCGTAGCAACAGTGAACAATGGAAATGGCCCAGAGAGAGACCAAGCGAGGGATGCAGGTCAAGCAAGGGAAGGGAAGACAGCGGAAGTGGGCGCGCATATACACTCCTTTCTGGCGGCAAATGGCAACTGTGACCATTGAGAAGATCAACATACCACTTGCGATCCTTGAAGCGACTTGCACCGGTCGCACAACCACGCCGGAACAGTGTCCTGGTTCGCCATGCCGCCACCGGTGGGAGCTTCGGTCGATACATTCCCAGTAGCACGAGGGAGGAGACTCGACTGTGCGTCCTGGAAGTCTGTTTGAAATGCCCCCGAATCCTGAACGGACGAGGCTTGCCCAACACCATTTTGCTTTTGCGGCGGCGGTGATGGAGCGGGCCGGGAGACGTGATACGGCGCTGCTCGATGGCGAGATGCAAGCGACGTTGGCCGTGGCGGCCGAGGCAACCGGTTGGGTGTTGTTGACGATAAAGTGGGCAACGGCATCGGGGGCGGGGTCTGGACTTTGGCCGACATGTTGGAGCGACGGCTTGTGGCCGAGCTGGACTGGGATGATGTAGATGGCGGACGCAGTGGCGGTAGAGACGCCGTGGATGGCGAGTAGCAAGCTAGTAGTACATGGTCAGTGGACGGTTAGAACAGACACCCAATGAGGGCAAATGCAAGGTTGGAAACAGGAGATCGGAACTCATGCATGTATGCACAACACGAATCGAAGGACCCTTGGTCACCAAAGCCATGGCCACAGGGTCAGAGATGAGACGGACCAGAATGAACCACAACGTCGCACCGGGGATTTGCGCAAGTCAGGAGCGATCCAAGTCCATCAGTAGCGCAGGCGGACGGCGTGGGAGCGAGTTGCTGGCTTGCGGGGAGCGGATTGTGCAAATGTTGCTGATTGGATGTCGGTGAGGAGGACAGTCGATGCAGCTTGAGTGTCGGCCGAGCACAACTGGGGTTTGACGACGGAGTGGGTAGCGAAGAGTAGGATGGCGGTAATGCTCCAGGGCCAAGGCAAACACAGCACAGTGAAGGACAACGGCGTTTCTGGAGGGACGGCGTCCGAAATCAGCACGGCCGGCAACGAGCGGGTATACGTGAGCGAGAGGGAGGGTATATATGCGGTCAGGAAAACAGGCCAGAGCAACCGTCGGTCGGCGAATGCACACGGTACAAACAAAAGGTCCAGCGACGGCCGAGAGTAGTTGGGCGAAAGCGGGAGAGACAACAAAGACAGGAGGAGGAGCGAGAATGAATGCTTGGCCGCGAAGCATGGATCACATTTTTCGTGCCCAGCCACATTGCTCATGCACTTTCCCTTCACATTCAAAAGACGAAATCCAGGTCATGATCCGCCACAATGACAAGCTCAATGTGGGGAGCGGCCAGAAAGGGGCATGAAGGAGAGAAAAACTAAATTCAACATACCCAAGACATAATCTCCAAATTCACCGATGACCGTTGCAACGACCAATGCTGGCCTGCTCTTGTCGCCGCCAATGCCAACGTTGACAAACCATTCATCCCAGCCGCTGACCTGAGTGAGTCTGAGCCTGTACCAGACGACGATGAAAACAGGACTTGCGGCGAATGTGCCGGTGCTGCCGCAGCCCAAGCTGCCGAAAGCAATGAGTGTGTGGGCGTGTTCCCACTCACCGGCGACAAGAGTGGCCACATGGGCGATGGGGTGGTCCGCGCAAAGATGTTGACGGTCGGGCAGACGTCTGGAAACTGCGGATGTTTAGGGAGTGTAGGTAACTCAGCGTTCGGGTGTGGTGAAAGAAGATACGGATCGTTTGTCAAGAGCGATAGAGATTGGCGGGCGTGGGAAGACGAGCGCCGGGAGGGTCGTGTAACTGCTTTGCCGCTGGTGAGCGTGAGCGTGGGTGTTGGTCGCGGTTGTCTAGGAGAACCGAAGGAGGAGGGGGAGGAGGATGAAGAGGCTCGCGGCGGGGCCACCGAGGAAGCGCAGCAGTTGTGATGGCAGTGTGGCCGTGGAAATGGTTGGGATTGGTAGGCGGGACAAGATGCTGACCGCTGTGTAGGTGGTGGAGGTGAGGTGGTGAAATGGGACAAGGAATGGGTGGACGGGTATTGGAGCTCGTGACCGGTTCCCGAGTCGGCCGAGTCTAGCGAGATTGTGTCGGCCAAAGGTCGGTTTGGCGTGGGCATGGCCGAAAAACCGAGGGAGATAGTGGGTGAGCAGAAGCAATCGGAGAAGCGGATGATTGCCCAGGTTGGTGCCCTGGACGTTGGCAGTAGCAGTGGCCGAGAGTACTCTGGCTGAAGGGCAGATGCGTAGAAGGAAAGCTTTGGTTAGCAATACCAACACCGGCACCGAGGTCCCTTCAGTGGTTGCGGGAGAGGAGAAAATGGTGGTCGTCGGTTCGGGCGGCAGCACCGAGGAGAACGGGCGGCGGGGCAGTCTAAAAAGGAAGGAGTGTAGCCAACGAACGAGAGCGATCGAGACGGTGGCGGGCTGGTGGTCTCGGGCGTAGCGCAAGTATTGCCAGTAGTCGCAGGCGGCAAGTCGAGCAGGACAGGTCCCAGGAAACGGGCAATGATTCAAAGTAGCATGGCGCGGGCACCGCGGTGAGTGATGCGCAATCAAGCAGACAGCAGGGAAAGGAGAGCGAGAGCAAGCTGATAAGCCAAGAGTTCTCTGGTGGTGAAGAAAAAGGGGTTGTGCGAATCTCCAGACAAGTGGGAAACCCCTGAATCCCGTCAGTCAGCCGTCAGGGGTGGAGCCAAGGCGCATACAGACGCGATCACGCATCTCTGAATGCACTTGACAAATGCCGATTGTGATCAGCAGCCTTTGCTTTGCCCACGTGTTCACTCCACGCCCTTGTTGCTCGACTTGAAATCGCCAAAGCCAAATGAGCGAGGCAGCGAATGCATTCGACGGTCGGGGTGATACCTCTCTGGCATCAACACTGACCACCTTGCGCAACATTGTTTCCGACACCGACTGCCGCCGACTGACCCGGATCCTGCCAGCCGGTTCCGGTCCCTCTCGACCTCCAAGCACGACCTGCCGTCCCTGGCCTGCCAACCAAAACAACAATCCGCTTTGCCGGCGAACCGTACCTACAAGCGCAACGGCAAGATCAAAAGCCGTAGCCATGACCGATCCAGCTGCCACCTCTTCGTCCAACGCCCTCAAGCGCGGGCCCGACTCGGACCTCGATCCGGGCACCGATCGTAAGCGTAGCCGCCGTGGGACGATGCTCCACCTGCGGCAGCTGCCGCCGCCGGACCTTCGGACCGTGACCGTAGCGACCGTGATCGTAGTGACCGCAACGACCGAGGCGATCGCGAGTCTCGCAGCAACCGTGGACCTGCGCCGGTGACGACCATGCACACCATCGCTCGTCTCGATCAGAATATCCAAACGAAGAACCCGCATATGCGGACCGCCGCGGAAGCGACCGAAGTGCCCCTCGCGAGTCCCGCGACCCGCGTGATTCTCGAGATGCCCGTGATGCTCGAGACCCTCGCGATGCCCATGAGAGTTACTACGATGAACGCCGTCCGAGCTCGCGCCGGTCTGCCGACCCCTACTACGATGACCGTCGCTCGAGCTCCCGCCGCGACCCATACTACGATGACCGCGAGCGCGACCGCGACCGCCGGTCCAGCTCCCGTCGTGACCCTTACTATGATGACCATTACGACTCGTCGTCACGCGGACGCGGGCGGGACCGTGACTACCACCAGGGCCGCTCGTACGACCGTGACCATCGCGGCGGTGGTGGAGGATTCATGGACAGCGGGCCGGGCGATCTGGGCCGTGATAAGGGGTTCGGGTACTCGTTTGGAGGCGCGCACCATATTGGTCGGTATCGGTCCCCATCGCCTGCGCCCGACGTGGTTCCCCTCGACAAGCGCCCGCGCAAGGATTCAAAGTGGGACATTGCCCCGCTCGGGTATGAAAATGTTCCCGCAATTGAAGCAAAGGCCACAGACAACTTTTTGTTGCCTTGCCATCGGGCAGTCATGAAGCAGGCGCCGGGCACGCTCTTGGGCCAGCCGGGGGCAATGGCTGCGCAACAAAAGATGAACTCGATGATGACGGGCGGCCCACCCGGGAGCGCTGCGTTCCAGGCTCGCACGGCCAGGCGGTTGTACTTTGGCAACTTGCCCAAGGACGTCACGGACGTGCGTTCACTCCATTTTCTTGCTTCATTGCTCTTGAACCATTAATGTGCTCACCCTTGCCGATACCAGACCGACCTCATCAACTTTATCAACCAAGAAATGCAACGCCATGGCATGGAACCATCGGCCCTGACGGCCTCGTTTGGCGGCGACCGCAGCTTTGCCTTCCTGGAATTCCGCGAGGCCTCACACGCGACCACCATGCTCGCATACGACAGCCAGTGGACTTTTGGTGGGCAAACCTTGCGCATCAAGCGACCCAAGGACTATGTCCCACAACCGGGCGAGTCGGACCCGGTGCCGCCGCACTTGGCCGGTGGGGCCTTTGGCAGTGGCGCACCGGGCGGCCCGCACTCGCACAATCCAGACAAGCTCTTCATTGGTGGCATTCCGCGCAACTTGACCGAGGGCCAGGTTCGCGAGCTGCTCGAGGCCTTTGGTGCAATCAAGACGTTCAATTTGATTATGGACGTGGAGCGCGGCGAGTCAAAGGGATATGCGTTTTGCGAGTACATGGACGGCGCGCTGGCCGATGTTGCGATCGAAGGGTTGAACGGCATGGAGATTGGCGATCGCAGGCTGGTTGTGCAGCGCGCATCGAGTGGTAAGAAGCGTGATGACAGCATGATGGGCACGGCGCCGCTGCCCATGTCGGGCGGTGTGGATTCCGATGGGCCTGGGCCCGTCGGCCCGCCCGATGGCATTTTGGTGCCTGCGCTGAATGCCGCCAATGGCGTCGGTCAGTTGTCGAGGATCATGCTGTTGATGAATTTGGCGAGCGTGGACGAGGTGAGGCAGCCGCATCAGATGGATGGTACGCTTCTTTTTTGTATTTCGTGTCCCCTGACTGATAGCTCACCCATTGCTCCATTTCCTCATGCGCAGAATTGGTCCAAGATGTGCGCGACGAGTGCACTCAATTCGGCAAGGTTGTTGACGTCATCGTCCCCCAAATCCCCGAGCCGCCCAAGGGCTCTGTCGGCGCACCGCAACCCATTGTCCAAGTGTTTGTCTTGTTCACGGACGAGTTTGAGTGCCAGAATGTCATGCGGCGCGTGTGTGGGCGGACGTACCGTGGTCGGACGGTCGTGGCGGCTTACTTCCCCGAAGCGAGGTGGGAGAGCCGCGATTTTTACGGGGCGGCGCGTGAAGTGACCGCGGGCGGCGAGGATCAGTAAGTGCTTGGTCGGATGGGAGGTGGATGTGCGGCTGACGCTAACCTGGCACATGTTTCGTTGTTTCCTTTTGGTTCCTTTTATTTTCTTCTTCCGTTCTACAGTTATCCAGTCATCCATCCAGGCTAGCCTCGATTTTCGTTCACCCGGCAAATCTCGTCGCCACGATGATGCTTTTTCGATTTGTTGTTCATTTTCGTTGATGCCCCAGACAACGGCCCCGCCGCTGAGTTGGGCGGATATTAACAATCGGTCTCTCACTTGGTTGCCTTGTCTTGCTTGAAGCAGCCAGCACCGTATCTGTATGAATACTTCGACCTCGTTGCTACAACGACTCAAGGTCCGTTGTCATGTCTTGGATGGACGTCGCTTTGCAGATGCACTGACGGCTCAACCCCAGACGATATTTAAAGTAGCGGCTAATAACAGTCCCACCGGGAAAAAATGTATTTGGTACGTTGAACTTGCCTGCTCTGGGCTCGTGGGATTGCGGCAAGGGTAGCAAAAGAAAACGGAACGAGTTCGCAGAGTAGAGGCATGCAAGATAATAAATAGAAAAAACAACGCTAATCACCTCCCATACTTTCGGAACCGATGCCCGCACTTGCCGCACCGTTGCCCACTTGCACTGAGCCTGATACAAGAGCCGCAGCAGCCATAAACGACGAAACAGCGTCACCATCCACATCATCCATGACAACATCGTCGTCAGGTGCCACATGCAACGCGACGCCATCCACAGGCACAACCGCCTTTGACTTTTTATTCGACTTCTTTTTCTTCTTCTTTGCGTCGCCATCCTTCTTGGCCTTCTTGCTTGTGGCCGCCGCTGGCACTGCGGGGTCGGATCGGCTGTGAGCTTTGACCCAGGCAACGGCACCACGTCCATCAACTGCGCCCGGAGTTCAGGCGGCATTACGGGAAATGTGCCGCTGATCCTGTCACTTCCACCCACTGGATCCTTGACGACCCAATCCACGTCCACGCCCACCTGGACTCCGTGCGGCGGCATCTCGTTCCCCTCGGGATCCCTTTGGACCGTGGCTCCTTCGTACACGACGGCGGGCGACGCGTTGCGTTCGCTCGACATGTCAAACACAATGGACGCATTGGCTTGCACGCCAGCGCCTACGCCCGTGCCGGCGGCTGCATTGGCCTTGAGCAAGAACGGGTCCTTGGCGTCCACCTTGAACCCGAGCACATACCTGCCATCGGGGACTGCGGTCAAGCGCCCAAGCACGTCGGCAATGAAGCCCCACACGGCCTGTGGCGGCGTGGGCAAGTGCTTGACCAAGTCGCGCGCAAGCGGATACTCGATCTTGGTCAGCTGGCCCGTGTGCGGAACAATGTGCACGAGTGCAAGCCGGGGCGGCGGCGGTGGCGACACGGTGGCGGCATTGGTTGGACTCGTGTCGAGGGAGCTGTCGCCACGCACAACGGCCTGAACAAACCGTTTGACTGCGACCTTTGGTGACATGAGTGGGGCAACCAGCCCAGGTACGTGATCGAGCACAGGCTTGATGCGCACGGCCGGTCTTGCGCGTATGGTCCACGCCGTCAATCCGTGTACGCAACAGCACGCGCAACTCGCCGCCTTGGCCATCTACGCGCGTCAGCTGCCACATGGCGTAATCTGCAAAGTCCGAGCCGACCTTGGTCACGGGCACCATGCGCGCCACCGCCGACATGTACTTGCGCGCCACCTGGGCACGGTCGAGCGCGACGCCCGGCACGGGCCGCATGGGCTTGTCCAAGGTGACCACCCCGGAATACACGCTGAGTGGAAACATGACATCGTCGCCCGCCACGCCACGTGAGGAGATTTCGGCCCACACGCCCGCGAGCGCCGCAAGCGTGCCTGCAGACACAATGGCGTTGGGTGCCCCGAGGCGCCCGAACGCGCCGCACCACCGAACAGTGCGTTTTGCATGCGCGAATCCGTTGTGAGTGGTGGCATGCTTGCTTGGCGCCAGTACGTGCCAACCTCGGGCCGGTCAATGGGCACGCCGGGCGTGCCCGGGGGCGTGATGAGGTCGAGGTCGAGGGCAGGCAAGTGCTTTGGCGCGAGAAACGGCGCGACGTACCGCAGGTTGGCGAGCGGCGGGCTCGAATCGCCGCCCGAAGGAGTCGCTGTAGGCGTTGCAATGGTCCATGTTGTGTGCCAATGGTAAGCGTGCGTCCACAAGGACCGCCGCCGCAGGTCGGTTTTTGTGTGCTCGAGGACTTGGTGGATCATGGTGGGCGGCAGTGGAGGCAGCGAGTGCAGGTGCGTGAGCAGCCGTGGCAGCAGGTGAGCGTGCAGTTTGGCACGTTCGATCGAGATGATTTGCGACATTTGCGAATATAGCGCGTGGATGGTTGGGTCGAGCGAGTTTGGATTCTACATGGTGAGATGTGAGAGTGGATCAGTCGATTCGAATTCGGAAATAAACACACGCAAGTGCGGAAGGGATGGTAGACATACAGTGCGGATGAGTGCTTCGAGCTGGTTAAACTGCTTATGCTGTTCGAGCGTCAAGATCGAGTACGGCATGCCGTCCGAGTTTTTGATATCGTAAGGGTGAAACGGCTTTGGTGCAGCCGCTGATGGGGCAATTGCCGTTTCGGAAGCTGTTTTCGGTGGTTCCAGTTGTAGTGGTGTTGGGGATCCGTGGGCGAGACGGGTACCGAGGGAGCTGCAGATGTCGCTCCACTTTGCGAAGATTCCTCGTCACTGACCAAGACCACCTCGGGCTTTGTTCTTTCGACTGCTCTTGGTGGGCCCATTGAGGCGGGAGATGATGACGAAGTGGGTGCTTGTTCAAGGGGCTGAGATGCAGACGCGAGCAGTCTGGCCACATCCGATGCAACGGACGCAGCTCCAGAGGATGCAGCGGGCAAGAGGGACGCTAGGTTGATTCCTGCGGCCATTGGAGAAGCTGCGAGTTGAGTGAGGAGAGGACCAATTGCCTCTGAAGCGGACGGATTGGCGAGTCCTGAAGGGCCGAGATTGGTGAGGAGCTGCTGCAGTCTGGCGACCGGGATGATTGGGATCAAAGGCCGGCGGGTGCTGGACTTGCGCTTGTGAAACAGTTGAGGGAACTGGTCCTTGAGGAGGGACAGTGATTGGTGTTGCGAATGAGGGGAGCGAAGTGAATCCCGTAGCATTCGCCGGTGGTGGTGCTTGTTGCAATTGAAAGTGATTATGATGGGCTCCTCCAGTGGGGATGGCGGGGGCAGCAGGGGGTGGGGGCAGAAAGTTGAAATCGTGTGCGTGTGTGGGCGGCAGTGCGAGCGACACTGGCGGCAAAGCACGGCGAATAAATCGGAGAGCGACGCTGTCGGTGGAGTAGGTTGATAGGCGGGCAGCCAGGCAAACTGCTTGTAGGTGTGCTCGTCAATGAACGTGTCCGTGTCCAGAACCGGTTCGTCTTGTTGTGGCTCTGAATCTGATTGAGGAGCGGTAATGGCAGGCTCGTGCGACCATTCGATACCGTTGAGCCAAGCTGGCGGTTGTGCTTGTGCTTGCGCCTGTGGCTTTGGCTGTTTTTGCAAGGTGGAGCTATTTGACCTGGCCGCCATTGCCGAGGACGAGGACAAGGAGGATGGACCAGGCCGGGGCGGCCGTTGGCGGTAATTGTTAAACGACATGGTAGTACTGCCTCCGGGGAGTGTATTGCATTGACTTGGAGTGACGTTGCGGGATGGTTCTTGCACTGAATCCTTGCTCACCAAACTGTTAATGTTTGTACATGTTAATATTTACACAGGCATACATTTGCGTATCTCTGGCACGGGGCCGTCGATCGATCGACTCCAGTGTGTCGGCTCGCGTTGCTTGGCGGTTGGCGGAAGAAAAGAATAAAAAACGCCATCATGTATTTATGTATGAAAATGAATTAATTGCAGCCAATCCGTCAACCAACTGCAAAGAATTCACAAATGTCGCACCGCAAGCTCGACGTCGACGCCCTGCACTTGGACGACGACGACTACCAGGACCAGGACGCGCTCGCCTCAGCAAAGGTTGATCTGCCGACATTCAGGACGCCGCCCAGGCCCGTGCTGCCGAGGTCTCGTCCCTGCTGGCCCGCGGCGACCTCTCGGCTGCTCTGCGTCGGGCTCTCCAGGGTACTCAGCCCTACGGCCCCACCGCCAACCCGGCCATTACGCCTTTCAAGGTCCTCCTTTCCTTTTGTCGTCTTACCAGTTTGTACCTCCTTGGCCAACACACCGTATTGTCGTACATCAATAGGAAATGAGTACCAAATCTGTCGTCGACGTTCTCACCACTGCCCGCTCCACCGACGTCCCAACACTCATCTCGCAGCTCCAACCGGCCGAACTCGACCTGCTCTTCAAGTACGTGTACCGCGCCATGGCACCCCCGCGCTATTCAATTGCGGATCGCTCCTCACCTGGCACGAAAAGTTGACCGAGGTCGCCGGCGTTGGCGCCATTGTGCGTGTCATGGCCGACAAGCGAGTCATTTAAACGCTTGGAACAAGACACGGAGAGGGTTGCGTGTACATTTTTCGATTTTTTGAGCGTGCATGATTGCACCATCCACGCATGCAAGATTTCTTTTCATTCTAATGGACTCGTCTCGGATGCCCGTGTGTACTCATGGCAACCCGTTGCCATCATCCACACTTGTGCCCCACCTCCACTCAGCTTCGTCGGCTGGACCACTGACCATCATCCTCTTGAGAACCACCATAAACAGTCTGTATTCTGCACACGTGTAACTCGAAACTTTCCTAGGCGCCATACGCATACGTACACATTCCCGCGAACGAGGGTTCAAAAATCAAACGTGTGAGAAGGCTAAATGTATTCGTATTGTAAATAAATATCGGCACGAGTCTCTGCCCTTCACTTGGCATGAGAATCCCCATCTTCCTCAAGCCCCGCATCGTTTGTCATCAACATGCCCTTTTGTCGCGCATAATACCATTTCAGCACCATGAGCGCAACCAAAAATGTGGCCTCGACAATCAGCGAGACATAGCCGGCGACCGCTTCAATCAAGACGAGGTAGACCTGTGGCATGCATATCCATCGCGGGAACGAGTGAGAGTTGAAACAGGTCAAGTGAGACACTCTCCACATACCATGGTGATTGCGACACCCACCAAATACATGCAAGTCCAAATGTAGCTGATATCGTCTGCAGACTTGTTCTTGATGACATGGTGCAACTGTGGGGCGAGACACACGGCTAGGCAAAGGATGCGGTCCGGCTAATGGTCAGCACCAATATGTGGCGGGCTACTTATGGAACTTGGATGCAGCCGACATCGTACCGAGCACAAGGCCGCCAGCGTAGCCAATGGCTTCGATGGACGCACGCGAAAGGCCAGAAGCAGCAACTTGCGAATGTGAGAGTGGACCGTCCATGATTGAGTCAATTTGCTTGATAGAGAGGAGGGGAGGAGGATAATGGAGTGACACGAATGGCAGTCTCCAAGATGTCTACGGTGGCAGTGAGGGCTTTATTGAACTTGGGTAAACTCCCTCATGATGGACTGCGGGCAAAATTGATCGAATATCAAGCGGGAAGAGCGAGAATAGCGGTATCCAACCCATCAATTTCGCGGAAATAGTAATCAAGTGTGACCTTGTCATCAAAATCGGAGGCCGCGGAACGCCGGCCCACGCAAAATGTTTCAAAGTGATCGCTTTGAATTCCTTCCTTGATGACTCGACAATGGGATTCAGCTCATGCATTGGTTGATTGGCAGGATGCATATTTCATTGTTCGTTATGTCAATACTCATATGCATGCACGAGAGACCCTGTCTCATTCACTCAAGTGCCCACTGATGTCTCTGATGGAGGAGCGGTTGCGGAACTCACTCCAAGAAGAGAGCAAAGTGCCTGGGTCCTTGAACGACTGCTCATACCATGTCCAACGAGCTGGCTGGCCGATAAGTAGCGCCCGCTCTTTGCCATGTGGTTCAACTTGTTGTAGTCAATCCGCTGCCCTTTACCCGGACCACTAAACCTGTCCTGTCCGCTTCATTCATTCTGGAAGCAGCCAAGCGACGTCCCATGATAATGAGCCATTCCTTTTCAATGTCGGGAATGTTTGCGACAAAGACTGTCGTACAACCCTCGCCTGCGACCAATGAAAATGCCGCCCTGATGAAGCGGCACTTGACTGCCCGCAATGTGTTTCTGCTGAGTACGGAACCTCCCATCGACTTGTGTCTCACTACAGCGTCCTCCAGGTGTTGAATGCTCACTGCACTTTGTCTCTGCAGGTGCTGCCGGGACAATCAGCGCAGGTATCTTCTATGGCGCCGGGGCTGCCGCTGCAAATTATGCGGGTCCCGCCGTCATTCTCGCCTTTGTGGTTGTCGGCTTCACATCCATGTTTGTCGGCCTGTGCTATTGTGAATTGGCAACCGCCATACCCGCAATTGGCTCTGTCTATGTTTATGCTGTACGTGCGAAGCGTTCCTCCTCGTCTTAACAGTTTCCACCCAGCGCTCGCTCACATGAATGAGTCCTTGCATGTGATGATGTGTCCTTGTAGTTTTCCACTGGCGGAGAGCTATTTGCTTTCGTGGCGGGATGGACTGCCATTGCCCAATATGTCACCATCGCAGCAACTGCTGCTACAAGTCTCACTTCGCACTTGGGTAAGCTGGTCGAGCTCGCAACTGACCGCCCGGCGGGCGTCACTTTGACGCAGAGTCCCTTGTCGTATTCCGATGCAACTGGCTTTCACCGTAGCGCCGAGTCGAACGGGATCCTCAACTTGCCTGCCGTCGCCGCTGTCATCTTGTGCACGTTTGCAATGTGCTTTGGCATCAAGCGCTCGGCACATATCAGCCATGTGCTCACTGGGATTGTGCGAAATTCTCTTCAAACATGGCTTGTGGCGGCGCCGTATGGACTAACCCCCCACCCTGACCAGGCTCTCATTGTATTCCTTGCACTCGTGATCGTCATCGCAACCGGGTATGACTCCTTTCCATACTTGTCTCCATTTGTCCCGGGATCCGACATGCAAGGCGCATACGGGATTCGTGGAGTGTTCCAAGCTGCAGCGTCCATTGCTTTTGGTATGTGCATGTAAGCTCGAGTACAATATCCCTACCAACTGACCAACCATTCCTGTTTTTGTTTCCCTGTAACCAGTCTGTTTTGGAATCGACTCGGCTGCGAACTGCGTTCAAGAGGTCCAGCGCCCCGCTCGCGACATTCCAATCGGTACGTGAGACAAGCCGCTTGCCGCTGTTTGCGTCCAGAGAAACTCACGATTATCCGCCCATCGTTCAGGGATCATTGGTAGTATACTCTTCAGTATCATCGTTTACGTCCTCACTTACGGAGGCGTCCTCGGCGTGACCCCCTTCAAAGAGCTCAAATCCATGACCCCACTTGCCGACGCTAGTTTCGACATTTTTCGTGCTCTGGGCTGGTTCGTGTGCGTTGCAGGCCTGACGGGTCTGGCCAGCGTCATCATTGTTTCGCTCATTGCCCTGCCCCGTGTACGTCCGCACAGGCTTGATCCACAAGAGGCATTATGCCTGGCTCACCAGCTGCCATGTGCCTATCTTTTGTAGATTCTCTGTTCCATGGCGCAAGACGGCCTAGTCGGGGCCATGTTCGGCCACATTGACCGTAAATCGGGCACACCCATCATCCCAACCTTGGCTTGCGGCGCACTCATCGCCATCATGGCAGGTCTGTTTCCGCTCGGGCTTCTGGGCAACCTGGCATCGGCCGCAACGCTCATGTCGTTCACCTTGGTAGCCGCGTCTGCGTGCATTCTGCGCTTCAAGCACCCAGACGTGCACCGCCCGTTCACCTTCCCACTGGGCCCGGTTGTTGTTCCGGCAGTCGCGGGTACGTGCTCGCTCGGGCTGCTCGTGTTTTGTAGATGGGAAAACGTGGTCCGGCTGCTTGTTTGGGTGTGCATTGGTATGGGCGTGTACTTTGGGTGGAGTGTCAAGCATTCCGTGTTGCGGACGGGCGAGCCGGTCGCCGACGTTGTCAGTGAGACACAGGCAACTCGGGTTGACATGGTGGTGGTGGCGGCAACAAAGGCAGATCAAGGAGGAGAGCCAATGGCGCGGGCATATGACGGAAAGTGAATAAGCGGGTAACATGTGAGACGCGGAACGCTCCCTCTGAAAAGAGATGTCTTCCAAAAGCTAAGGTGGACTGCTTGCAGAATAGAAAGAACTTTTATGTTGAAGACATTTACAGTGACCGTCATTCTCACGGCCGGTATACGGAAAGGCACTGGCCAGCAGTCCGTTTCGGCATTATGTGCACCAACTCAGAACCAGCAAGTCTCGAACGCAGACTTGACCAACAAACTTCTGCTGTCAGCTCGCTGATGACACTCAGCTGCTACACCCGCCGCCCAATGCCAGGGCCATTGCCAGATCGACGGGCATGCTGTGTTCCCATGGTGGAGAGTGGTCCAACGGTTGCTTTTTCAGGAGGAGGCACCCAAACTAATGAGTCTCTCCTGGGGTGCGGCGGCCAACTACTCGGCGGCGCGGCCATAACAGGGGAGACCGTCGAGTCTTTGAAGTCGGGCGCATTGAATGTAGGATTTTGAGCGTAGTGCCACTTGAGACACAAGAGCAAGACCGTTGCAAGACCTTCGACTAGTCCCGTCAAGAGTGCTGACCAGGCCGAGTGAAGAAAGTAGTAAAACTGAAGAAATTGAAAGAGACAATGGATGAGTACTACTGCACGAGGGCATTGGGAGACAAACGCATTTGATCCTAGCTCACGCACCAACGAAATGAGAACGGCGAGCAGCTCGAGCCAGAGCCAAGCGTAACTGAGGTCCTTGGCTGATCGATTGCGTATCACAAGCTGAATTTGCGGGACGAGCGAAACGGCTTTGCTCATACAAGTTTGGTGAGCTTCATGGATGTACTTGGACGAAAGGATTTGGAACACAGAGTTTGAAAATACCAAATACGACACCCGATAAGAGGCCAATCATCTCGACGTCTCTTGGTGCGAGGCCCAGGTGGGCACCTATTGGCATCGAGGTGACCGAGTTTGGCTGTGGTGTCGGATTCATAATGCTTCTAGGTTGTACTGGTGGCCGGGTCGAGACATTCCACCATGACACACATGTCTACGACTCCAGCAGCGGGGCACTCCGTGATAAAAGGAGGTGGCAGAGAAGGTTGGCCGAGTTCATGCCAAAGCAGGTCCTGAGGGCATCATGCCCACCCACAATTGCAACAATTGCAACGGTTCTTCAATGTGACTACAAGGTTGGCTTTCAGTTCATGCTCGGACCATGCACTGTTTGGATTAAATCACTTGACTTCCAAACAATTTTGGCTTGGACTTGTGCTCTACCTCGTCAACCGTCGAGCAATGACGATTGGGTGAAATTGGGCAGGTGGCCGCAGCCCCGGCCGGGCCAACACAAAATACAAACCTAATTCGTTCTGTACATATCTCGCCGGATAGCCGAAGGCAGGAAAGGCGGTGGTTACAGCGAAAACGGACAATAGTTGAGGATGACAAGGGACAATGGGTTATTGACGACTTGAGTCCAAGCTCAATCGACTGGGGGCTGGGACGAGATGGGGGAGGCGCGACATGTCGACATGGTGCTAGTGGTAGGTCTGTCCAGCCGCATATGAAACACAGGCTCTGAGTCCAAGCTGCCTCATGGCCTGCTGTGGCCGCTGGCTGGTGCGATGATTGTGAGTCTGTGAGTCGGCCAGATGGAGTGTGAGTGGAGCTAAGAAACACGAACAAGACCAACTGAACCAAGAACAGCCGCAAATCCGCAAATCCGCAAATCTAACAGGTGGCGTTCCCACTGGAATCCCCTATCACGTGCCAGATGCCAGACTGCCGAGCCATTGGCAACTGGGGCCGGGCTGGCCTGCACCTGGCCACCACGATGAACAGACTCCGTATACGAAGCATGATGGGACTTGCGCAAATCATGTAGGTAGAGGGTATCGATCAGTATTAGCAATGCCATCTCGACGCAACCCACAGGATGACTCGGGACACGCTCCCCACACGCAAACGCAGCCGCCGCCACCTCGGCCGCCTCGCCCAGCTGGCGCAGACATTGACCTGCGCATCGTCACGTCGAGGCTGCGCTCGGCCAGTGCGCAGGACTCGCACTTGGCCTCACTGCCGCCGGATACGCCGCCAAGGGAGCTGCCCGTGTCTCCCACACGGCCTTCTCCAGTCGCCATGGCTTCCACCGTCTCGCCCTTTGGCTCGCTGTCACGCCGCCGGTCGGAGGAGCAAGGGCCACGTCGCCCGCCATCACCGTCAAGGTTTGCGGCCGGGTCTGAGCTGCCGCCGAGCCGTGCGCAAGCACCGAAATCGCCAGCCCAGTCATCTGCCATTTCCAGCGGATTTCGATCCTCTGCAAGCGACGGATCCCTCCCACGTCGGCCGCCTTCCCCTTCAAGATTTGCCGCCGTCACGCCACCAATGCAGCCCAGGAGGAGTCTAGAAAGGTCCCCAAACCCATCACCCAATGGATCGCTGCGCCGCCCGCCGTCTCCGTCGCGCTTTGCGCCCATGGTGGCGGCAGCCAGTAGCAGCCCAAGTCAATCACCAGTGACAGGTCGAGCTCGTCGTCCCTCATCACCTTCCCGCCTTGTCATGCCAGGCGCCGCCAATCCGCGCGGCCCGGGTGGTGCAAGCAATGGCTCGCCCCAGCCTGCTCACCATGGTGGCCATTTGCCGCCGCTTAGTGCTCGAAACCAATCCTCGGACCGACAGCAGCAACAACAACACCATGGCCGACAACATCAACAATATCAACACCACTACGATAACGGTCATTTTCAAGAATCAACAACCACAGACGACATGTTGGCCTCCCTTTCGCGTTCTGGCGAAAAGCCGTCCCCACCTTTGCCGCCCACACTGTCCTCGTCATCATCGTCGTCGGCGTCGCCGCCCACTACCAATCCGCTCCACTCGGGTCCGATCGTGTCCCATTCCAAGACACTCGGGCTCATTGACCTCCTGCGCATCCTTGCAGGCAACCCGCCACCATCGTCGGAATCTGCCAACCCACTCTTGACCCCGCGCAACCTCCGTCTCATCTTCCTTTCGGCCTTCTTTATCCTTGCCCTCTCGATCGCCCTTCCCTGGACCTTTCAAGCCACGGGTTGCCTGGGTGCCCGTGCAGAGGACTGCTACATTCAGTCGCTTGAAGAATGCTCCGCAACGTTTCCCTGCTCCAACCGCGGCGTTCCGTTTTTGACGGTCGAAGGGCAATGCGCTTGCGACTGCCCAGCACCCTTTGTCGGCCCACAATGTGTTGCCGAAGCACAATGTCCCTGCGTCCCAGACCCAGACAACCCCGACCCAAAAGCACGTTGCCTGTCGCTATCATCCACCTTTTCGCCTCTCTTCACCACCACCGACACGGCGCTGCTCGCGCTTGGCCTCGATCGCCGTGCGCTTGCCATGGCCATGACCCTCGCGCAGGTCCCGTGCCAGGACCAACCCAAGGTCATGACGCTGCCCGTCAACCAGCGCAGGATCCAGCTCGGCGGATCGCAAGCAGCGCGGCGCATGCAGTGGGCCAAGGTGATTGCCGCGCGCCACATGCAATTGTCGGGCAACTTTAATGTGTCGCGCGACTTGGCCGTCAAGTTTACGGCCATGTTGAATGCGACGACGGGACCAACTGCAAATGTACTTGGCGCAGATCCCGATACTGTGGCGCCGGGCGTGGCGCAAGTGTCTGTTGAACGGATCGTTTATGATCTGGGAACCTTGCGTGTGTCGTACCTTCCCGCAACGCTGACGGGCCAAGTCAAATCGGTTGTGGACGCCAAGGTGCCTGCCGGTAATGTTCGCAACACGTTTACGACGCTTGTCTCGATCGCGTCGGCCATGTCACAGCTGCGGTCCGGGTTTTTGGCATTGTACTGGACGCAGCGACTTGGGTTACCCATTGGTGAGTTGGCCACTTTTCGCACCCGTGTCCAGCAAAAACCACTCATGGTTTCGCTGGACGCCGTGTTTCCGGAAGGCGGGAGTGCAGACTCGCCTAATGTCAAGTTTATGGGTCAGATTCATGCGAGCAGGCAGGTGTTTGGGTCGCCATTTTGTACATTTTTATTCCCAGGCGACTTCCAAGCGGTGCGTTTTCCACTGCCCTTTCGTTTCTCCTCTCGACTGGTGATCTGTGTGAGCTCACTTTTTTTCTGGAATAAGCTCAATGCAATTGAATCCGCCTCGTTCCGCCTGCCGCCCTTTGATTCACAAAGAGCCGCTGTCGGCGACTGCCTCACGCGCCCAACGTACGCGACTCTCAACCTGGCCGACCTGCGCACGGGTGCCTACCCCTCCGAATCCACCCAACAAGCCCTTGTGCTGACCAACGACACGCGCCTGCGCGCCACGTTTTCCGCCACCACGTTGCTTCCGCGCGCCGGCAACGCCGACCGTCTAGGCGCCGCGCCGTCGGCCGAACGCATGGGCGTTGTTGGCGCCATGGACCACGTGCTGGTCGAGTTTCTCATGTCGACGCGCGACGACAAGAGCCTTTTGGCGCTGATTCGCCGCGTCGTGGCCGACACATCCGGTGTACCGGACCCGGGCATTGTGGCGTCGGGCCTCGCACTGCCCGCGGCACACGTTTGGGGCGGGGTGGCCACGGGCAATGTCCCGGCAGGCGCCCCAGATGTGGATTATTTGGTTGCGGGTCTTTCGTCACGGGTCGGGTCGGGTGGGGTCCGGCCAGACTTGTTTTTCGCAACGCCGTTGGGCCAGGTGGTTCGCGACTGGGCAGGGCGCATGGGCAAGAAGGTCCGTGGGCCAGGATCCTGCCGTCAGCCGATTTGTGCTTGATCCGGCGGACCGCGAGCAGGATCGGGCCGCGTTCAATCGGGTATGGGAAGAGACCAGGTCGGGCAAGCTCAAGACGCCGGAGGAGATTTGGGATGCGCTGCCTGGAACAAAGTAAACGTTTTTTTTGTGGGTTGCGTTCACTTGCACTTTTCTTTGCATTGGCCCATTCCTGGTGAATGGAGCTGCTCTCTTTTTCACTTGCACTTGCATGTTGCGTTGACCAAATACACTAGAGATGTTTTGACCTGGCTGCTCCCACATGGACTCATCGAATTCGGAATGGCCTCGATTCTTGATTTTCTGCATGGAGTTGGATCGACGGTCCTCTTCCACGCGCTTCACAGCCCTTCCTCACGCTTTTGCTCACGATAACCAACATCCTGTTAGCACCGGCAACCTAATCCCAAATTCAACGCTTGCTCTCCGCAAAAGTCGAGAACTTAAATCATTTCTCCGATCACTGTACGTTACTGTATTTGTTTCTCGCTGCCTGACAATATCTTGGCGCCTCGACCTTGAATGCAGCTCATCAACGCAACCTCAACAATCAACCCTCGACCATGGCCAGGCCGTGACACCCTCGTTTCTTGCTTTTGTCTTCGCAATGGGCAAGTTCAAGCGCAAGCAATACTATGCCGTGTACAATGGCACGAGCCAGGCGTGTACCGGTCCTGGGAGCAGTGCCGCGACCAAGTCGATGGGTACAAGGGCAACAAGTACAAGGGATTCAGTACCCGCCGTGAGGCAGAGTATTTTGCGAGGTATGGTCGCGAAATGCCCGAGGGCCGATGCGAGTATTGTGGCCGGTGGTAACGTGCCCGCCAAGTGTGAGCCTCCCTGTCTGAATGTCTCCGTAGTGTGGCTCTCTGAAGAAACCGAATAAGACTCGATTGATTGGACAGCCCGTCATTCCGCATGGCAGCTGTAGAATGTGATTGTACAAGCGTTTGTCAGGCCCAATTCGTATCCAGTTTGCGGCTTCATCGGGTCCATGATACTTATGCATGCTACGAAACGTGTGAGATGACCAGAACTACAGTACCAGCGGCCCAGCGCGACGACGGAAGAAACCTTGCGACGTGCCGTGCCGCCTCTCAGTAAAGCATTGATTGACTGCATACCGCAGTGACAAGGCAACCCAGGCATTTCAAGCAATGTACATGACAATGTGTCACCGGCAAGACTCTTGGGCTCCAGCCGTTTTCGTCGGTGACCTATTGCCCGTCTGCACTCTGTCTCACACGCCCAAACTGCAGATCACACAGGAACAATGCCGTACAAGCGCAAGGAATTCTACGCCGTGCATAGCGCGAAAACAAGGGCGTGTACACGCAGTGAGAGGTGGCCAAGGAGCAGGTGAATGGGTACAGCCACAACTGCTACAAGGGTCTGATTTGTTCCTCGTCCACCTCTGTGTGCTCCAGTTGTTTGGTGCTAACCAGCCGATCTCGCATGCTTGACCGCAATGACCGTACATTCAGTCAGGTTTCCGCAACTACGAATCGGCGGCCGAGTTTGCCCGCAACGGGTATGGCGAGGGTAATTATTCGTCTGGCCATCCGCAAGCCGCCGGCCGCGGGTCCTCGTCGTCGTCGTCGTCGTCTTCGCAAGGGTATGGTGGCGGCAGCAACGGCTCGTACTCGTCGGGCGGCAACAGTGGCTACTCGTCGTACTCGTCCGGTGGTTATGGCAATGGCGGTAGTGGTGGCTACTCGCAATCGTCGGGCAACAACTCGGGCGGCGGGTATTCGTCAGGCGGGTATTCGTCGGGTGGGTATGGCGGCAATAGAAACGGTGGGTATTCGTCCAGATATGGGAGCGCTTCCAACTCCAGCTCCAACTCGGGCGGCGGATACCGTGGATCCAACGGCGGTGGCTACTCGAATGGTGGCAGCGGCAGCTACGGATATGGTTCCTCGTCTCAGCAATCGTCTGGACGTCGCTATTGAGTCCGAATCGGTCACTTGCTGTTTTCTGGCCAACTGGCCAAGCAGAACCGCGAACCCAAGTTGTGCCTCTCTCATGCATAAGCAGTGTTTGTTGACGTTGTTCTTTGGCACTGCACTGTACTCGATGCATTTCTAATTTCCCAATGAAGAGTTTCTGCAATTGAATACCATTCGAGATTCGTTGTCCATCATCCGTCAGGGGCCCAACCACAGCCGACGCCCTCTGGCAGTGCAACACATCACCGAGCAACTGAGCATTGGGTCGCCGCCACAGCCTACACATCCATCTTTCTTATACTTGCCGTCAGCTGCCCCAGCATCGCTTTCACCATTCCACCCTCACTTGCTGCCCGTGGACCCTCGGCGCAGTTGGCGTCGGCGCTCCTTGTCAACGTTTTTGGATTGCATTGCACGGCCACGCCGCAGGTTTTTCCCGCCTTTGCCTACTCGACTGCGCAGGCGACTGCGCTGCCTCGCCCGCCACTCGCACAGCAGCCTCAAATTCTCGACCTGCAGTTGTCCAACCACTCGGCCTGCTCTCGACCCCACCTCCCAAACGCTTCTCGACTCCCCGCTCCAACAGCAACCATGGGCAAATCGTCGAAAAAGAAGTTTTATGCCGTCCACAAGGGCCACCAAACGGGTGTCTTCGAAAAATGGTCCGAGGTCGATCCGCTAGTCAAGGGGTTTGCCGGCGCACGATACAAGGGATTCGAAACCAAGTCCGAGGCAGAGCACTTTGCCAAGCATGGCCGGGAACTGCCCGCCGGTAGCCGGTCTGCTGCAGAGGCAGTAAAGGAAGTGATTCAGGTCAAGAAATCCGGGCCAATGAAAGCAGCTGGGTCGTCGGGCAAGATGAAACAGGTGCCTATGTATGTCGCCGCGGCAGCCATGGCATCAGCGTCGGCTGCAACGTCTGCACCTGGGTCACCCACGCTGTCAAGAAGTGCCCTTCTCCAGTTTACGTCTGGCAAAGTATCCATGGCTCAAGCCGAGCAAATCCCTCTTCCACAGCCAAAACTATTTGCCGTTTCTCAGCCGTCTTCACCCGTCCCGCCATTGTCGTCGGCTGGTCCGGTCCCATCCTCGCCGCCGCAGTCCAGTGTCACTGCAGTTCCTGTCTCCCCGACCCTGATCCCGCGCGACCGGCTTGATCCAAACACAATTGTTGTCTCTGCCCCACCCAAACTCCCGCACGATGCAGACATCATGTCGCACATTGCCGACGCAAACCCGCTCCTGCCGCCAAGCTCAAGAGCGCTCAAGAGCGCATTCGACCGCGCCATTGAGGTGGACGGCGTGCCGCCAGCCACATTGGCCGGCCAACGCGAGGTCCCATTTCTCGAGTACGAATTGCAGCCGGGCTGGTTGAAGGTGTACACGGACGGGAGCTGTTTCGGAAACGGAAAGGGGGTCAAGGTAGCAAAGGCTGGAATGTACGCCCAATGTGTCCTTGGCTGCTCTGCCGTGAATGCTAACCTAACACATTGACTTATTTTCCTTGATGCAGTGGCGCATTTTTCGGCTACGGCGACCCACGGTGTGTTTTTTTGGTTTACGACCGCTCTCGCGACATCTTCCTCACTCGCTCCATTCTACATTAGAAACATTTCCGAGCCGCTCGCCCTTCACGACCCCACCGACCTGCCCTCCAACCAAAAAGCCGAAATCCAAGCCGTGACCGAGTCGCTCAAGCGCGTGCGGCCCGATCAAGACGTGATGATCCTGACTGATTCGCAGTATGTCATCAAGGCCATGACCGAGTGGATTGTGAATTGGCGGCGAAAGAAGTTTGACGGCGTCGCCAACAAGGAGTACTTTTTTGCACTCGAGGATGAGTTGCGCAAGCGCAAGGCAAAGACTGAGTGGAAGTATGTACCAGGGCACTCGGGCATGGAGGGAAATGAGCAGGCGGATCAGTTGGCAAAGGCCGGGGCAGAGAGGTATGTGAGAGTGACCGGGGGTAAGAGTGGTGGGAATAGCAAGGGAACGGCGGCGAGTCAGCGCTAACTTTGTGGAAGTTGGAATGTATACTGTAAACCCGTTGATACTTTCCCGCCCCCCATGTTGAGGCCTATGGCGGCCACAGTGGAGGGGCCTGATGTCCGCGCCATGGCCTTGCCACAAATTGTCGTCAGTCGCTGGCAAGCCTCAAACGCGTAAGGATCCGCACGCGTTTTTTTTGTGTTCTCAACTTCTTCCTTTGACCGTTGACATCGAGACTGCCCAAGACAGCGCTTCATGATGGAGCATGGCCAAGGGCTCGGATGAGACCGCCAGGGATACTGCTCGACTGCGGCAACTGATTGCCATGCCATGATATGTGAAGTGACGGCCGAGTTTGCACCGGGCGAGTGAGTCGACCACCGAAGCTGGGGTTGCGACTTCCAAGTGCCTTCTTTGAGACCTGCAGTTTGCTCAAAGCAAAGCAAAGGGTCAAGAGGTATAAAGAGGCAGCGCGCCCCTGCTGTCCGGACCTTGACTTTGACCATACCCACGCTCATTCCTTGAACACGCAGTGAGTCCTTCTGCTTCCCACACGACCTCCTCCAACTTCACTCGCGTCGACTCGGTCGTTTCTTTCGAAAATCTGTACAACACTTGGCCGCCAACCCTGCCGTTTGTTTGCGCTATCTACGCTTTGCCCAGTCACGACCCAAGCCTGCATCCATAACGGCACACTCCACATCACATCAAAAATGTCGTTCCTCCCCTCGTCGTCGTGCTACCACTTTTCGCCCTCTGGCTACCAAACCGCTGCCGGCATTGCTTTCGTCATGAACCGCCCCGGAAAACGCAAGGCCGACGATTCGGCCTCACCCAACCATGGCCATGGTCACGGTGCACCAGCTTCACCCACATCGACCGCCGCGGCCAACATCTTGATGCCGACGGGCTCGCCCTTTGCCTTCGGAAACGCAGCCAACCCGTTTGCCGCCCCTGGAAGTAACCCGCCTGCTGTGGCTGCGCACCAACCCCGCGAGTTGAAGCGGCGGGCCATGCGCGCTCAGGACCCAGTTGTTCCGTGGATGCCTCCGCAGCAGGTGCCGCCAGCGCCCATGGATGTGTGTGACGACCAAGGCCAGGACTCGCTGAATGCAATGGCGGTCGAGGGCGCAGATGCAGATGCGGGTGGTAGCGTTGGAGGAAATGGTGCCGGCTGGTGCTTCATGGGTCCCTGGTATGTCTGTCTCGGATGCGCCGATTGGTCTATCGCCGTCGTCGTGAACCATACTGACCCCCCCCCCCGACAGTCACGCCCGCTTGGGCCATTCCACTCACAGGATGGAGCCAGTACTCTTCGCCATCGCTTGAGCTCGCACAAGCACGAGTCCCCGCCCACCAGTGTTTGCCGTCGGATGCCATGGACATGTCGTGAGTGTTGCCTACCATCCAAAGAGTTTTGGCGTGGTCCTTTTTCATTCATTTTTGTATTTATTGCTTTCCCTACTCGTATTTATCCTATCCCCTGAACCCACCGTACCTGTCTTGCCTCTTTGTTCCGACTTCCGACGTTGCCTCCGTCTCTTTCTTTACCCGCTGCCTTTGTCTTGCTCGACGACGTCGTTCTTGTTGAAAATGCATTCAAATTTCTCTCCATCAACGACCATCAGCCCGATTTTTCAGACATTTTGTGCTCATTTTGTGTTCATTTTCCAGGCTGCCTTGACTGGGAAAGGATCAGCAAAGCAGGCCGCACACGTGATCCTGGAAAATAAAAAACATTTTTCGATTTCATGAGGGTCACCCAAAACGAACGCCGAAAATGTGGAGCGTATTTTTACGCACATTGGCTTTTTCGCTCACGTTTGACGAATGAACGTTGTTGATGAAAGCGTCATTAATGTGATAAATAAATATCAACGACCACCCCCCGTCCCCGCGTCGCTCCACTACTGCTTTGTCGCCATGTTGTGCGTGCCTCATTGCCGCTGGCCTCTTTGAATTGCCCCATCGACACTCACGGCCAATTGCCTGGGCGTGCCATTTTCCATTTCATTTTTGTTGTTGCGTCTGTATGTTGTCCCTTGCTTGCCTTGCGTTCCACGGCACTTCCATCCCGTTTCCTTCTTGGTCGTCGTTGGTTTGGCCTTGGCACGTCTTACTCCAGCTGCCATCACCGGCCGCGAGACTGCGATTATGGGTTTTGGAGAACCAGGCGTCAACCTCTCCTCTTGCACAGCAATCGAATCGATGCGGCACTCCCCATTGCCCGCGCAATGACCACTCGCAGGCCGGCCGAGGGCTGTGGCCCTCTCCAACGAGACATGATGCACACCACCTGATCAATTTTGCGCGCTGGCTGACATTGTTCAATGATATTGTTGATATGAATAGCCAGTCTCCACATTCATCTTCACAGCCATGTCGTACGCTCACGATCCCGACCACGACCTCGGCCACCACGACGGATCGCCCAGCGCCGCGGGTGACCACGCCTCGGGCACGGGCACAGCCGACGACGGCGACCACGATCACACAAACGGCACGGCAACGCCTCCCGACCACCAACACGCCGCGCCCTCGTCACTCTCGTACGCGTCGTCCACGGACGCCCTCAACTCGCAATCGCACCAGTCGGCCGCCTCGGGCGCCAAGCGTCGCTTGCCCCCGCACATTGTGGCTGCATTTGAAGCCGCCTGGGTCGCTGCAGGCAACAACACGCCAGCTAGCGACATTGTTGCGCAGCTGGCTCACGCGCACGGCCTCGAGCTGCAAAAGGTGCGCACCTGGTACAACAACCGCAAGGCAAAGGAAAAGCGCCAACGTGCCAATCAAACCATTGAGGTTTCCTCGGCAGGCGTCACGTCAGTCGAGGGACTGGCAGCGGCCACGTCTGCTTTGTGCACAATGGGCAACCGCCCGCGTCCAAGCGCCGGCGCAGCGAGCTGGACGGTGCCGGGTACTACCCTGGCGGGGGTCGCAGCACATGTCGCCCGCGGTGGGCGCACCCATGGCCATTCCATCCACGCTTCCGCCCGGCCCTCTGGTCCCTGGCCAACAACTCACAGCCACGCCGCAGCCCGAGCACTTGCTCCACACCATGGGCGGCACAACGTTTTCCATTGATCACTTTCCCAGCGAGTTTTCGCCCGACATGTTTCTTGCCATGCGCGACCGCATCATCCAGCTGGAAAACTACATCATGACGCTGCCAACAGGCGGTGCAGGCGCACCCGGCGCACACGCCCACCCGCACCACGCGGGCGCACACGCCATGTCCAATGCGGGGCCCGGCGCAGCACACGGGTGGAGCGGCCGCGCTTCCCGCCAACGTGGTGGCCCACCTTCCGGCATTGTGCGCCAGCTCAAGTCCAAACTCGAGGCCAAATTCCTGCCCGAGTCATACGCGGCAGATGTGTTTGAGGTTGAACTGCCGAAACCATGACTGTGGACGAGTTTATCGGATGCTTTGACGAGCGCGGCGGCGTGGTTGCGTCCGTCATGAAACACGCCGCACCAGAGTGGGCAAAGCGGTTGATGGGCCCGCAGATGCATCAGGCGGGCGCCGGGTTGGCTGATGCGTCCTCGTGTCGGTCGAGTTTGTCAATGCCGCACCCATTCGCGACTTGTTTGGTGGCGCCGACGGCGGCAGGTTGACGGTGTTTTCCAGAGCCAGGCACGACCAGGTTGCGTGCGAGTTGGTCAAGGTCGTGGTCTTGTATGATAAGGAGAGTGGCAGGGTCTTTATGCAGTTTGGCCTCCGGTTGGCGGCGTAAGCTGGTAATGGGTTGTTGGATGCGAGACATGTTTCTTTCATTCGGCTGTTTCTGAGTATTGTGTATCCCTCTTGTCGTTTTTATCTCCTTTTCATCGTCATCATATCATTATTCTATATCATCATCGTATTTTGTCACATTTGTATTTACTTGGGCGGGATTCGATCGGCTCGATGCCAGCAGAGGCAAATGGCAACAAGGTGCAAACGCGCCACGCCTCAACTCAACCAACCAGCCAACCAGTGACCTCCCAGCGAGATGCACACACAAAAACTGGACCCACGACGATGTATAAATGGCCGAGAGCCCCTCGCAACCGTGCCGATTGATTTTGGTGGCAATCCATGTAACGTTACCATTCGGCACTCAACTAAATAGCAGTCATGACAAACCAACTCTCTCAAGTCGGCAAGGGCGCCATGAAGGGCGCCACAACTGTTGGCAAAGCCGGCCTGGGCTTCTTCTCCGACTTCAAGGCCTTCATCTCACGCGGCAATGTGGTCGACTTGGCTGTCGGTTTGGTGATTGGTGCGGCCTTTACGGCCATTGTCAAGTCGCTCGTCGAGGACATTTTCACGCCCGTCATTTCCCTTGCGCTCGGGTCGCTCACGTTTGCCGAGCAATTCGTGGTGATGAGGCAGGGCGCAAAGAAGGATTTCAAGTACAAGACTCGTGCAGAGGCAAAGGCAGATGGAGCCATCAGTACGCACTCTGGCTCAAAACGCAGACTTTTTTTTTTCATTTGTCATGAGGGCTGACTCCACTCTCACTTTGGTTGTTCACACAGCACTCGACTGGGGCTCATTCGTCCAAGCCATCATTGCATTCCTTATCGTTGCCTGGGCGCTCTTCATCTTCATCAAGGTCTACCAGCAAATTGTGCGTGAGAAGAAGAAGGAGGAGACGCGCAAGTGCGACTTTTGCAAGGAAGCCGTGCACAAGGAAGCAACTCGGTGCAAGTTTTGCACCAGCGTGTTGCCCGACCCAAACGTTTCCGAGGCGACACTCATGCCCGATGAGATGGGGCCCGCGACCGGGTCGAGCAGTGCCGTTGCCAAGCCCGGGTTCAGGTAAAATGAAGGTTTCAGTCAGGGGGAGTGAGGTTTGGAACAGAAAGAAAACCGTTGATTGACTGCTTGACTTGCACACACACTGTTTCTTTGACTTGATTTATTTACACTTGGTTATTTATTTCCGTCCGTGTTTCCTTCTTTGCGCAGGCTAAGTGGAATCAATGCAGAACTGCTGCAGAATGAGTAGAATGCAGAGCAGAACGGCTGGCAGAATGAGACAAGTCAAGAAAAGGTGGGCCGTCGATTCATCATTGGCCAAGTCATTGGACATACGACGCGTTGACCAAAAAGAACGATCATGCCATGCCTCGAGAAAAAATGATAATGATGTACTCGTGCTACGGATATCAACCCTCAAGGACACATTGCAACCCAACGCATCCCTTTATCCGCATCAATTGACGCTCGCCCTCTCCTGGCCCGCCACCCTCAGCCGTCAACACTGCCCCGTCTCTCACCTCCGACCAACTGCCTGATCCTCCACCAATAAGCACCATGGCCGCCAAGCTCGACGTCACTCAGCCCCAGGGCTTCTCTTTTGACCTGCACGTGCGCAACCAAATGCTCGAGTCTCGCGGCGCCAAGGTGCCAAAGGCCACAAAGACGGGCACCACCATTGTCGGCGTCATCTACAAGGTACGGGCTGGATGAACCATTGCATGTTGGGCGCTTGACGCGCACAATAGGCTGACATCATCATGCCAACACACCACCTATAGGACGGCGTTGTCCTCGGCGCAGACACGCGCGCAACCGAAGGCCCGATCGTTGCCGACAAAAACTGCGAAAAGATCCACTACATTGCGCCCAACATTTACTGCTGCGGTGCCGGCACCGCCGCCGACACGGAATTCACCACCAACCTGATTTCGTCGCAGCTCGAGCTGCACCGGCTGTCGACGGGTCGCCAGGCGCGTGTCATCACCGCCATGACCCTGCTCAAGCAGATGCTCTACAGGTACCAGGGCCATGTTGGCGCGGCCTTGATTTTGGGCGGCGTTGATGTTCAGGGCGCACACTTGTTTACCATTTATCCGCATGGATCCACCGACAAGTTGCCGTTTGTTACCATGGGATCGGGCAGTTTGGCGGCCATGAGTGTCATGGAAAGCGAGTGGAAGGCAGACATGACTGTACGTTTCCCTTCCATTTCATTGACCGGCGCCTGCTCGTCTCACTGTTGCTTCTCGGTCTTGGACAAACAATAGCGCGAGGAGGCCATTGATCTCGTTGACAAGTCGATTCAAGCCGGTATCTGGAACGATCTCGGGTCGGGATCCAACGTCGACGTGACGGTGATTACAAAGGACAAGGTCGAGTACTTGCGCAACTACAAGCGGCCCAATGAGCGCGGTGTGCGCGAGGCCGTGTACGACTACCCGCGGGGCACCACCAGTACGTTGTCTTTTTGATCAACTTGTTTGGTTAGCATGGGGGGGTACTAATCTGCTCGTGCTGTCCTTTGATATAGAGGTGCTCACGGAGAAGATTACCGACTTGGTGCAGGTGATCGAGGGCGATGCCATGGAGACGGATTGAGATGGAATCTGTTCACTTGTCGAGTGGTTTGCTCTTCTCGCCCCGTCTTTTCTTCGGTTGTCGCTGCTGCTCTGCTTGCAGTCCCTTGGAGCCGTGTTTGCTTCGCTCTCGTTTTTTTTTGTCAATTTCAACAATTCAAAACCAGTCATTGCTTGCATTTGCCGAGGTATTCCAGGCAATCATGTCGAAAAGGCGAGGCGAGAACCGCAAAGAGATATACACAACTTCACAACTGATTGAGCTTTGTTACAATACCGACCCGCACCGTCTGATCGTAGGCCGTGTACGCACACAGCCCCTGCTTGTCAGGAGACCAGTCAAAGCTCGCAATCGGCTGCTCTGCCACCGTGGCCGACTGGATCAGGTCAAGCGAGCCCATGACACCGTACGCTCGATCCTTGTCGTCCTTTGCAGACCGTGCATTTGGATAGTTGCTGTTTTGCCACCCACCAACGTTTTGCGTTAGCTTTCACTTGGAAAAAGGTTTGGCAACCTGCAGTTTGGACGTACTACTTGTACAGCGACAACGCCCCCTGACCCGACGAGGCAACAAACAAGTCGCGGTTGTGGGGTGAGTGCTTGACTGCCCACACGGTCGCGTTCGACCCGGGTTGCGTCTCCCTCAGCTGGGCAAACCCTTGCTCGGGATGTAGCGTGCGTAGATCAAAAACATGAATGCCCGCCTCGAGCGTGCCGGCAACCAGCTTATTTGCCTTGATATCCCACCGATCAAACTGCACAGACACGACGCCGTTCTTGAGGTTGGTCTCCCACACGACGGCCATGGCGCGCAGGTCAAACAGCTTGAGGTCGCCATTGTCGTAGCCCGCAGCGACCCACCGGTCATCGTTGTTGAACGAGTTGCCAAAGGCCACGGTCCAGCAGTCGCGCGTGGATTCGCCGCGTTGTGGCGCGATCTGGGCCACGGGCGAGTCCTTTTGACGAATGTCCCAGACCTTGACGCATCCTGTGGCAGACACATCTCGAGCGGTCAACAACCCCCCACGACGAGCGTAAGCTAAAATGCAAATATGGCACACAGTACCGTCACGACTCGCCGTCGCAATTTCCGGCGCCCCACACCCGACGGTCCTACCGGCACACGCATCCACAGCATTCACCACGCCCTCATGTGCCTTTGCTGCCCGATACACGGGCACATCCATCCTCTCCAAATCCCACACGGCCATTTCGCCCTTCATATCGCCCGTCGCCATACACTGGCGGCCCAGTGGACTGGCGCCCAATGTCGCACACTTGAATGCCGCGGGCGTTTCCGACTTGGACACGAGCTGCAGCCCGCCGCGGTGCAGCTCATACACGTGCACCTGGCCCGTGCCGCGTGTGGATTCACCCACGACGCACACGCGCGCGGTGCGCGGCAGCCAGGCGGTCGAGTGCGGGGTAAAGTCGAGCGAGAGAGTCGAGTGGTTGATGATTTGCGGTTTGTCAGAGGAGATGGTCATTGTGCTTTCGATTTCGTGGTAAGAGTGCTGCGGGTTTGGCTTTGATGGTAACAAAAGTGTGCATATGAGGTCAAACGAAGTTAATGCACATGTTAGTGTGGGAATGCCCTCTCACAACCTCAAGTCTGATCGCGAGACTTGCATTGAGCAAACATCACACCTAGCACATGAATGGCTGTCAGCTGAGTCGGGGACGGCACTCCGTTGAGCAAAAACAGCTGAGCCAAATTGATCAACAAGAGGAGAAGTGAATATGGAATCAATGTCTAATGGTGAAGAGGTGATGCACGACAGCAAGGGCCAAACGTCTCCTAGAAAAGCACCGGGCAAAAATCAAAAAGAGCGAGCAGGGTAATGTGACAAAAACAATGCCCACGCAACACCGAATACATGCACAACGGAGGAGAACGAAAAGCGGTGTGAAAGGTCGCCCAAGCATCTGATATGCACGCTATCTCTCCTCAAGCAACCCGGCACCCAGATCGCTGCCTTAAGCCAATCCCATCACGGCCGCACCGGCAGCGGCAACAAGTACTCCCCACGCCGCCTTGGCCACCATGCCTTGTGCTCCGTTCGGATCCTTGGTCGGCCCAATCCAACCGTCGGCTGCGGTGGCGGCGGAATGGCAACTTCGCCCGGCAACAGCGATCTCGTGGTTGTGGCGGTTGAGGTTGTTGACGAGCTGGTGGTCGTTGTGGTGGTTGTGTTGGCGGACGCCGTGGTCGTCGTGAGCGACGAAGTTGTGGAAGTGGTGGTTGGCCGGGAGGTGGTTGTGGTTGTGGTGCGTCGCGAGGTCGTGGTCGTGGTCGTTGAGGACGAGCCTTGGGCGACAGCGGGCATTGGGTGGATGGCGATGAGGACGATGGCGAGGGCGGCGAGGCACAGGGCCAGCAAGGAGGGGTGGGACGGTGGGTGCATTTGTGGCTGAGGGCAGTGGAGTCAAGAATGGACGGGCTTGGGCGAGGATTCTATGATTAAAAGACAGCGAGTCTATGTGTGTGACATGTGCAATTCTTGGAGTGTGCTCGGCACAGTCTACGGTTGTAAATCCATTTTTACAGTCAACAAGCGTGGCGGGCCATCGTTGGCAATGTGGGCGGACAGGGACCCAGGGGCCATGGCCAGGTTCATCACCATCACTGAAGGCCCTCCAGATTGCAAGCGTTTCAGGTGGCACGAGGGCTGTCGATCTGACGCGCTGCGACCCCCTTCACCAGAGGATCACTTTCCGCATCTCGCTGTCGCTCATGCAATAAGCTGCAAAATCTCGAGTCCAAACGTTACATTCAGAGCAGGAACGGTGCCGTCAATTCCATGACTCATGCGTCGTCAGGTCGTGACTATTGAAGACCCAAGTCTCAAGAAGGATTCTTGCAAAACCACAGCGATGAATAAAATAGCAAGCAAGATTGAGAACTGGGGATAAAGTTTTAACAGCAAGAGTGGCCCAAGGTTAATAATGGACGACACAAGATGGGCCACTTGATGGATCCGCTGTTGAAAGACCGACACACTCTTTGGATAATGAAGAAAGGAAAGGGCATATTGACTCGCGAGAATTTTCCGGGCACCCTGTCAACAACCAATATTCCTGACGCCTAAACCTTGCCCTATTTAGATCATACGAATGCTCCCCCGGAGGAGATGTCAAGGTTGCGGTCGGCGGTCGTTGGATCAAGGGGCAACAGAAAAGACCGTGACGCGGCTGAAGCGTTGTCACGGGTCCCATTGTGGTCCCCCCTAATCCTCGCGCAAGTTGCGAACAGTCCACCAAGGATTCCCGTATCTCCAAGGCGGCAACTTGACGTAGACAATCGATGAACGTATACTGCCTAGGAGGCGAATGGGTCAGCCAGCCAGACAGCCAGCCAGCCCACTCAGGTCGGCACCGATTCGAAAACCGATACAGACCTCGAGGTGGTGAACGCCAATTGCTCTGATTCGCCGAAGAGAAAACAGAGACATGACGTGGGAAACCACACGTTGGCAAGAGTCGTGCCGGTACTTGATTCACAAGACCGGATGAGTTAGGAGCAGCCTGCATCATCATCGTCATCATCACACCGGCGAGGCGTGATGGGCTTTTCTCTCAAACTCACTTTCTCGTGTTCAGGAAGCGCTACCAGACGCACAGCGCGAAGCAATGCATGGTTTGGCAATTGGTTGTCGGAGGCGCACCAATGGAAAAATGGAGCAAACATGGACGTGTGGTCGGCGGATCAAGCCAAGAGCAAAAAGCGATAGTGAGCGAGGATGAGGATAGGTGAGGAAGGATGAACGAACGAGCTACATTGAATACCATGCATTGCTATTCAGCAAAGACTGCTCTACTCTTCAGCTTCAGCAGGAAGGATGGGTGATGGGGTGTACCAGCTGCATTTGTATCTGTCCATCGCAAGCTCGATCTCGTGTTCTTGTTTGCGACGGTCTGCACCCCTCCCCTTGACCTCTTCGGTTTTGCTCTTGCGATGGTTTCGGATTCTTCAGCACGAAAACAACCGTGGGGTGATGGGGAAGCCTGAAAAAGGGCTGTCTGTCACCTTGACACATCGGTCACACAGCAGCAGACACTTGTGCTGTAGGCAAAAACGCGCCCGTAAGGGGAGTGTTGGCAGCTGCGATAGATGAAGCACACGTTGGTTGCATGTTCATCATTCGCGTGAATGAGAGTGACTGCAAGAGCGACTCTCAAGAGCAGCTTTCGCTCCTGTTGACGATCTTGACCAACCCATGCACCAACCGAGTGTATGTATTATGAGGCGAATGATCGAGGGAAAGAAAACGGCCAACGAGAGCAAGAAAGCAGAATAAATATTTTAGTATGCGGGATCACGAGTGGTAAGGGTAACATGATGTGCGTCAAAGGGAAAAAAAAGTCAACCAAAGTGTACGTATGTACCGCGCCGACTGTGACGGAGACATTCTTATTCATCAATGACAATGTCTCGGTTTTGATTCTGATTTTGGTTGTGGTTGCCTTGGCGCTTGTGAGCCGACGGTGGAACGAAATCGGCAAGTGACCAAATACCTCGCTTCTTGCGCCTACATACACCAAATGCGAGCAGGAGCATTTTGACCAGAGCCAGGTGAGTCGAGTTTTCATACGGTAATGGGCAAGACAATTTCAAATGAACAGCCATACCGAGCAGTCTCTTCAGCCTTGTCAAACTTGCTCCTCAACCCGCCATACTCTGCGCCGGCCTGCGTATAAACAACGCCCAACCCTTTTGACAGCAAATCAATCGACAAGTTGCGCCAATAAAACGGCAATGCCCGCGGGTACGGCTGATAATACACCATGGCACCACGCGGTCGTATGGTCCTTGCGGTAGATCTCGATTCTGACCCTTCCGGGCGCGCCGCCGACCATGGATCCAAACGTCTGCGGCCCGCCCTTGCTTGCAGGAATCAGTCGCTCGGCCGATTCTGCTGCCATCACATAGCCCCAGGATCTCCACGTAAAAACTTAGTTGATCCGGGCTTGACGGTCGCGCCAGGCATGAGTGCAGACAAGGTATACTGATACGCCTCGTAGGAAAAGGGCTGTGCCGGCATGCCGAAATGTGCCGCCTCAGGACAATCTGTGCCAGCCATCCGCACCGCAATTGTCTCGTCCGTGTTGCGCGTGCGTGGCAATGCCGCCTTGGAGTACCAGCGCAGCGACGGCGTGTGGAAGAACCGGAACCCGTCCGAGTCACCGACGCTCACGGCATATCCTGTCAGCCGGAGCGGTTTACCGGAACCTTTCTTGTTGACGCGCGCGTCGGGCAGATCCTTGGCGGTGGCATAGCGGCGCAGCAGCGTGTTGTTACGGGAGGCGTTCCAGAGAATGGCGACAGCGGCGAAGGCCACTGCAGAGGCGGCGATGGCGGCCGTGGCGGCGGGCGAGAGGGCGATCGAGGTTGCGTTGGACGATGAGGACGGGCCGGCCGGTTTGGAAGGCGTCGCCATTGTGGCGGGGCGGCAGAGGATCGGACGAGGAGGTGTTGGGGTATAATGGTGACCCGAGAGCGAATGCTTAGAGACCGGACCGGGTATATACGTGCTGTTGATTCCATTCATCCATCCGTCCATTCATTCGACTCGTGATTCAAACTTTTGTTAACCCCTTAGCCCCGGATGGACGCGTGCGTCCAAAGTGTTTTCACACCCTTTCGGAGTTAATATCTCCCCATACACAAATGCTACACCCCCAACAATCCGTAATATGACTCTTGAAGGGTAGCTTCGCCAATTTATTGATGGTGACATGGATTCAATCAGACCAGTTTTGCACAATAAAAATCGCGAAAAAACCAAACTTACGCAAACGCTAATCAACATCGACAGTCTGATTGCCCATTGACCCCTGACATCAACTGCGTTGGTCCGGCGGAGCTCGGAATTGATTTGAAAGAGTTAACGCTGAAGGAAGAAATGGACGCGAAACTGCCGTAGCGCGGGCAGTTTTTGCCCGATCGTTGAGCCGAAAGAAGTACATAGTCAACCGAACCTAGACGCACCTTTCACATATGTGGGCAGTGGGGAGTCAGCCCTTCCTGCATGTACAAAGGGCAAAAACATGACTTGTTGCACTGTTGGACGCGGGCGTCCAAGCGTGTTCGCCGTTGGACGTGTTTTCATGCCAGAATGCCATATTGATCTCCATGTTGATCACCATTTTCTGTCGAGTGCACGACCACGTTGACATCCTCCTGACGACCAGACAAAAAACGATGCCTTGGGCATACAGCTGCCGAAATCAATGCGATGGCCTACCTGCTGGAAACTGTACTGTAGGTGTCACATTCGACAACCAGCGTTGAGCCTGACGCCCCACAGCAGCCATGGCCTAGCATGTTTTTGTCAGCGACACCCGCCAGTTGAATCTTTTTCCCCTGGTCGCCCATTGCCACCAATAATTGCACCGAATCACCCAGAAGACGACGGCTTGGGGAAGGAGCTCTTTGCAGCATTCATGGGTTTTGCTATTGGAAGACTATCTCGAGTTTTGAAACCAGTCAAGCGGTTGTCCACACAAGGAAACACTCTGCTGGGAGCCGCGTGGAAAATCCATGAAAGGCCGTGAGTGCTGGCTCCATCTGTTTGGTAGTGTAATCCGCACGATAGATTTTGGTGCTGCGTTGCCGTTCTTCATTCGTCCTCTGGTTTGCGTGAATATTCTAGTTTGTTAATAGTGGGCAAAAAATAAAGCATAGAAAAGCGATCGTGTGTATTAAGCGGCGAAACGCGAACTTTAAGTGGCTGGACGCAGCTGTCCAAATCCCAGGGGCTAAAGGGTTAAAGATCGATCATGAGCTTGACTGGCGAGGCACAAGTGCTAGCCCTGTCCACGTCCTGCTGACTCCAGGAGAACGGAGGGGCAAGGTAAAGTGATGGCATGAGAAGGCAACGACTCTCGAGAGTAATCGAATGGCAATGGGAGAGTATAGTAGAAAAAAATTGATAAACAATGCAAACGATGCCTCAACCAAAGATTTTGCTCAACACGCCCTTGACCTTGCTCAAATCCTCGTCCCGATCCTCCACTTCTTCCACATCGTGCACCACCTTACGCTGCTTGAACCTGCGGCGGATACCGTCCAAATCCGACACGGCGTTTGTTGCCGCTGCGGCAGCCGCCACCGACTTGTCGCCCGTGGGAACCACGTCGCCACCGGCCGACTCTGCCTCTGCCTCGGCGCGCTTGCGCTTTTGCTTGTTCTTGTCCTTCATGGCGGTAATCATCTTGGACTTGGCGACGTTTTCCAGGTAGACCTTGTTTTCGCGTTTGGCTTGCATGATTTCAGCACGCAGGCGTTGCTCGCGTTGGCGGCGTTCGTAGGCTGCCAAGGACACGTAAGGTGAAGGTGGGTCGTGAGTGAGTAAACCAGGTGGTGCGCCGCGAGGAAGCGGAAAGAAAGCATACAAATCTGCTCAGTCAAGTGATGCCACTTGAACTTTGGCAAATACTTGATGTTCCAAATGCAATCGTGCCACTTGCTCAGCTTCTTGCCGCCCACAATCTGATTGTTAAGGTTGCTTGCCATGGCCTTTGCCTCGCGCTTGTCGAGCACTTCTACCCACCCCTCAGTGTACATCTTGCGCCCATTCTTCTTGTACTTTTTTCGGCGCGCAGACGACTTGGGGTCCTCGGGCGCCAAGTACATGCGGCCCAGGGTCGCGTACTGAGACAGCAGCTTGCGAACGACTTCGTGCGGCATGAATGGAGGCACTCGCGAGAGGTAGACGAGGCCAGTGCGGTCGCGTTTGGCCTTGAATTTCTCCACGTCAGTTTCCGAAATGACTTTTTTGCGAGGTGCTGATGGCGAGGCAGAGTCGTCGTCGTCGTCTTCGGCGTCACTGTGAACCTTGTCAATGTCATACGCATGGTCGTCACCGTCTTGGTCGTCAAATTCGTCGTCGTCATCATCGTCCGACTGCCGTGATTCGCCGTCACTTTGACTTGCCTCCTCCTCGTCCTCGTCCTCATCGGCGGATTGCGATTCCGACGTGGGCCCCGACTCGGGCTCGGATTGGTCGTCATCGCCGGCGTCGCGGTCCCATCCGTCCACCTGAGATGGGAGGGTACCGGCAGCTGACTTGGAATTAGCGTCCAGGCCAAGGGCAGCGACGTTGAACCTTGGGTCTGGCGCGGCGGCGGTGGCCGATTGTTTTGATTTCTTTGATTTCATGGTTGCATCGCTGTTTCCTTCATGGGCAAGCCGTGCGATACGATACGGTGCCATGGGGCAAAACCGGGAACAGATGAAAGGAGTGGGTGAGCGCGCTTGGCAGTTGCACGTGATGTGGTGTGATGTGTTTCCGTCCCGCGTTCGCTCTCGCGGCTCTGTGCTCGCGTCTTGTCTTGCGCCAGGAGTCCAGCTTGGAAATGCTAAGTCCAAATGCTCACGGCCTCAAGAAAAGGCGAAATCCTTTGATGAACGACTCAATGCAATTGCACAAGCTGTCAATGCAATCATCCTCTGCCCATTCCGCGGTCACCTCATCCTGTATCCGGTGTCGTCGCCCGAACCTTTCGGCTACGCCACACCCACTTTAAACCGACACGTGCCCCGAATCTTCGCTGCACGACCGACAGCGCTATGGCGTCTGTACCAGCACCGTCTCCCTCGCCGCGAGCAAGCATATCGTCGCCTGGCCAAGGCACAATGCCACCGGCGAGCGACTTATCACAGCAAAGCGGCGGCCCCGTCGTCAACGACTCTTCACCACCTGCTGCGCGATCGTTTTGGCGTCGTCAAGTTTCTCGGTTACCAGGGAGCATTCGGCCTGTTGGCGGATCTGCATCGGCTGATGGACAGCCCAAAGTGTTTGGCGCTCAGCACACGTTTGCGAGTCCGGCATCGATTGCGGCCAAATTGTATAGTCAACGTTCCTTCCCCTGTGTGATCTGTTATTCTCACTGAGCGCACGATTGGCTGACAATATGTGTCGCGCAGACTCAGTTCAAGCCCATCTGATAACCAGTCGTCTTCTCACTCCTCCAATCATCACTCCTCAGGCACCGATGGCAGTCCACGTAGCTCAAGAAAGCAACTCAAAACGCGCGACCAGCTCGTCGACCAAACATCAGATGCTTGGGGCGAGCTGGAAACACCAGGACCTTTGCCTTCATCAACCGCGATTGCCTCGATCGGCAAATCCTCCTCAACTGCGTCCTCGTCGTCAGTCATTCTCCAACCACCACCAGCGGGCCGCCGCTCGTCCACGGACGCATCGTCGTCAAGTACGAGCCCATCCACGGCCAACTCCTCCGTGTCCACTCTTCCATCCGTGACCAACGCCAACAACCGATCCAGTCGCGCATCGTCCGTTTCGGCCTCCGCCGCTGGCGGCGTAACCGCAGCAATTGACCCCGCTGACCGCGCCGCCGAAGACGAGGTCCGTCGCATCAACGCCAAGCTGCAGCGCCACACCAAATTCCACACTCTACTCTCTGCGCCAACACTCGACCTCCCCGCCCTGCGCAAACTCGCCTGGTCAGGCATTCCGGACGACCTGCGCCCGGACTGCTGGAAACTGCTCATGGGTTACCTGCCATGCTCAACAGAGCGCCGCGCCACGGTGCTCGCGCGCAAGCGCGCCGATTACGAGGATACCGTGTTGCAGTCGCTGGGCACGCAACGCAACGAGCCCACCGACAAGCCGCTTATGCACCAGATTCATATTGATGTGCTGAGGACACGCCCGAGTGATTTGTACACGCATGAGCGGGTTCAGGCCGCGTTGGAGCGGATCTTGTATTGTTGGGCAATGCGCCATCCGGCGTCTGGATATGTACAGGGCATCAACGACTTGTTGACGCCATTTTTCAGCGTGTACTTGCAGCCAGAGTTGGACGCAGTGGATGGGGATGTTGCCAAGGTCAAGGAGGAGGTGCTGACGGGTGTTGAGGCGGACGCATTTTGGTGCTTGACGAAGTTGATTGATGGCATTCAGGTTTGCTTCATGCTCATTGGACTCATGGAAGCTCTTTGCAACTGACTCATGCTTCCTTGTCACCGTTACACATAGGACAACTACACATACGCGCAGCCAGGCATCCAACGGCTCGTCTCGCGTCTCAAGGACCTCATGATGCGCATCGATGCACCACTCGCCGCACACCTTGCCAAGGAAAACGTCGAATTTATCCAGTTTGCGTTCCGGTGGATGAATTGCCTGCTGATGCGCGAGGTCGGGCATCACATCACGATTCGCATGTGGGACACGTACTTGTCCGAGGAGGGCGATTTGAACGACTTTCATGTGTACGTGTGCGCGGCGTTTTTGGTGAGGTGGAGCAAAGAGTTGCGAGCAAAGGAGTTTCCGGTACTCTTGATTGCTTTTCACTTAGCAGGGAACCCAGAGGTTTCATGCTGATTTCATTTGTGTTCAATGCCAGGATATCATGCTCTTTCTCCAGTCGCCCCCAACAAAGGATTGGACCGAAAAGGACACGGAACTATTGTTATCGGAAGCATTCATGTGGAAGAGCCTCTTCCACAACTCGCCCAGTCACTTGGCCAAGTAAACTTTGCCCCCATTTCTTACCCTCGATTTACATTACATGGCCATCGGCAGCCGCAGTTGTAGTAGGCAAACACCCAGTCACTCCCTCAGCCCACAGGGTCGATGCTATCATTTTTTTTCGCGGCCCACGCTCGCACGCTTGATCAGCGCCAGCTTCTGTTTTTTCGCCTTCCTATCTGTTTGTTCCCATATCCGATATGGTTTTGCTTGCTTGTCATCCTCCATCCTTTGGAATGCCATAAATAAATATACCTCGCCCATTTGCTTTCACAATGCACTTTGCATACTTCATCCGCCCGTCCCCGCACCGTCCACACCCACACCATCGTCCACATGCACCGCCTCGACGAAATCGCCCAAACTCAGCGCCGCCAACTGCCGCGCCTCCTCGGCCGTCGCAATCGCCAAGTGCAGCGCGCCCGCACGCGTCGGGTTTGCCGCCGACCCGCCAAACGGCAACGGCGTGTCAATCGAGGGCGACGTGAGAATGGCGGGAATTCCGAGCGATCCGGCACGAGAGTGCCTGCGAGCGGGACCCGAAGACGCCGGAAGGGAAAGCCGCGGACCGGTACTGGTTGCTGGGTCGGGGTCTGAAGACGCGGAAGTGGTGGGATCGGGCGTGTCTGCACTTAGTGATGCGATTTTGGATGTCGGCGCTGCGGACGAAGTCGATGGGCGACGCGTCCCAGGGTGACGGTGGTGGACGCTGTTTGTTCGAGCATTGGAGGATTTGCCGGCAGATGTGGGAGACCGGGCCGCGCGGGCAGTGACTGCGCGGCGAATCGCAGACGGTGGTGGTGGTGCATCCGAGGTTGGGCCCAACTCCGAGGACGGATGCCAATCTGTGTGGGTGCCATGTTGGCGCCGGGTGCGAGCAGTCCGGCTGCAATTTCAGGCATTTGTGGCCTGGTCAGTCATGGTGTCGAGCTGCCCCAGTTCCTATGCGTAACATGACGTACTCTTTGGTGTGCCAACCAAGATTTGCTTGCCCGCCTGCACAACCTTTGCCGTCTGATCCCTTGCTGTTGGCATAATCAGGGCCACGAGTGGACTCCGCGCGTGAATAATCGAACGCAAAGAAAAGTTTTCCCTGGCCGTTACTTTAGCCTCGGACTTTCTCCTCTCCTCCCTCTCGCGCTGCTTGGCATCCTCGACCTTCTTCCTCTCCAACGCGCGCGCAATCACTTCCATCACCTCATGCTGGCCGGACCCTGTCGGCCCCGTATTTGTCGAGTTTGCCAACGCGGCAATCGCGCTCATGTTTTTGCGCGCATTGACCGAGGGTGCGCCGGCAGCAACCACAGCGGCAGCCATGGCCGCGTTGCTGATGAGGGCTTGCGAAACGATGCCCGCAAGACGCGGACCAGTCGCCGTTCCCATGCCACTCGCACCTGGGTCGTCACCGGCCTTGCCCCCGAGAAGCTTGTTGCCCTGCGCATCGATCGCCATGCTCATCCTGCGCGACGGCCCTGTTGTTGGTGGCAGTGAATGCTCCAATGGAAACATCAATCTGGGAAATGCGCATGTGGATTGATCCCAACACCTTGCCCCATACCGATCCCGCCAGGCGACCCACCCGGTCCGCGCCCGGCCAGTCCGCCCACGGGCCCCGCCGCTGCTCCTACCATGGTTGCCCCGCTCGAAATGCCCGTGCGTCGATCGGGCAACACATGTGCCACGGTTGGTTTACGGATTCTGGGCGCTTGAAAGATGGACTCCAAGTGCGGACCCACAACGGCCCATTCACCCGCGGTCGTGTGTGCGCGAAAGTATTCCGACAGCAGGTTGTAAAAGCACTCGTAAAAAGAGCGTTCGACCGCAATAGTGAGCGAGGCGCCATAGCGCTGGATGATGCGGCAGTATTTCAGGCACAGGTCGTGCATGGCAATGTCGCGTTGAGTCAGGAGGGACTCGAGGGTGGGTTCCGCGTTGGCAGACGAGTTGGGAGACGTGGGTTTGGTCATGGACGACGCAAGCGAGCCGGCTTGCGCTTGTGTGCTGGAATGGGAGGCATTGAGCGGGTCGGGCGAGGTAGCGCGCTGTTGTTGCTGTCCAGAGGAGCTTGCCATTGAGTCGTTTGGGGAAGGTGTGGTTGTTGCCACGACAGCTGACGGGCTCGAATGAAATGGCGGTGGCGTGTCTCGTTGGCCAGATGGGCGGAAGGATAAGGTGAGCGGTGTGCCTTTGGGAGAATCTGAGTCGTGGGAATGTGCTCGTAGTAGAGCCGTTTGAGTCGGTCAATGCCAACTTTGCTTTCGGCAGCAAGATGTGCGTTGCGGTGGCGAAGAAACAGTTGAATGTACTTGACGCCGTCTGCGAGAAAGGCATCACATTCCTCAGAGTGAAAGAAGCGGTCAAAGCATCGGGCGACGGGTTGTTGGAGTCGATCGAATATCTGACCTGGGGATCCATGTATGTCATTTTATTGGTTAGAACTGGACAGGGTCGTATTCATATCCTCATCCGAGTCGACTGGGATGTGAGTTGATCAAGTACCTTTGAGCTGATGCATGGCCTCTCTCGTCTGCAAACCACCAGCCCCGTCTTTGAGCCTATACCCGCCAAGAAGTCCATGGGCATGATTAGCTCTCAAGTTTGTTGGTCCTATGGCAGTGGAGCCGGCAATGACTCCATTAGACGAGGCAGAGGGATTTGCAAGGTTCTGCGGGGAGTGCGAAGCATGGGACTGGTTGGGAAATAGGACAATGCTTGATCCGTTGTGCAGTAATCCACTTGCACCCACGGCGCCACCGGTGAATGGCCCTCTTGCGGTCATTGGCGATATTGAAGGCGACTTTGTTCGTTGTCCGTTGCGGACAGGCAATGTCAAGGTGATGTGGCCGGTCGCACTGGCCACGGACGAGTCCAGGGTCGTAGCCTGGCTTTGGCGCCGAGATTGGTTGGAGGCAGGCATGGTGCAAAGGACAGTTCATTGGCTGATTCGTGTAATAATGTGGCTTGAGATGTAGTTAAATTGACCTCGCCGTAACCGATACGCACGGGCGGGACAGGTGAATCGACGTGACAAGACACACAGAGGATGCGAACAAAATTTGGTGTTGGATCGATGACAAGTAAAAACAGAATTAACGTACGCATTATGGTTGCCGCCGAGTGGGATGGAAAATGAGCCCTGCATTGACCTGTGCCTGGAAGGACCATGCCCATTCGCCAGCACACCCAATGACTTGATGCCGCATGTTCGACCGCTACCGTGGGAAAGACTGTATCGAACAGACTTGCGCCGATTCATCATGGCTGCCGCCGAGTTGTCACTTGGGTCGGCCCCTCCCGATGAAGCTCCAGCGGATGAGTTGCTCCAAAAGAGTCGATTTAGGGTGTCCGTCGATAGGTCATGCGCAGATTCGAAGCCCATCATGAGCGTTTCAAGGATGGACTCTGTACCAACGCTTCGTCCTGCTGGCCGTTCAGTGCCACCACTAGGGGAAAAGACGTGACTCTTACGGCGGACGCAGACAGTTGCCCGGCGCTCTCGACGGATTGGCGTGAGCGAAGGATTGTCGTCATCAAGCGAAGGAACGCCTTCGAAACGCGCGCTGTGGGCGACAGTAGGACTTGAATCTGCCATTATTCACATTCACTTGGGTCGAGAGCCACTTCCTGTTCATCATCGGCGGACGATTCGACATCATGGCACCGAGTGAAGAGCAACGACCGGCGGCCGGGCGGCGCACACCATGACTTTAGGACAATGAAGCCCTTCGTGCAACCGTTTGCAAAGAGTTCGTTCCGCCATACTGAACTGATCCAGGCCCGCTGGCCACCCCTTAAGCCTCCCTCAGGAGACGCAGTGGGGCCTGGTGGGAATCATTGGGAAATGGAACGAGACATCGAGCGGAGGTCCAAAAAGATGATATGGCCGTGTTCCAAGATGGAGGCACCACACACTTCCAGGACATTCGAGTTGTTGACCCAGTCAAATCGGGCAGCGAATTGCGGAATTGCCGCAGAAAGTCTGCCGGAGTGTGGGTGTCTTGCCAGGCAATGTCTGAGGGTTACTATTAGAGCTTAGATGACTCCATGAAAGAATCCAAAATGTACTCGAAAGTCATCATGGAGACTGCCCGGACACGACGGGTCCCAAGTGATGGTTGGCAGCTGCACGTCGCTATGTTGAGGATATGCACAAACAATGTTCTCATATGCCAATGATTATCTACAAAGAGCTGACGCAGACCTCCAGCAATAGTTGTCCTTGTATTTCAAAAGCTCCTATTTGACAAGCACAATGTCTCGCGAAGCTGGCCCGGCGTCTGACCCCGAATACCTCCAAGGTACGACGAGTCCATGGTTCCAGACAGGATGCCAATCGATGAGCTTCGCCAGAGGCTTTGCTCACCGGATACGCATATCTCGGACAGGTATCGCAATGCGGGAAGCCATTGCGGAGGATATTCTCATGTCGCAAGACCTCTTGGCCGAGCTGGACCGTCGGCGTACATCGAATCGCGAAGCAATGAAGCACCTGCTTCCCCACCGTTCGTCGTCGCCTCCACCAGCGGGTTCAACGAGCAGCAACCGCGGTCGCTCCAGCCGATCTCCATCGCCTTCCCGGCCAGCCGTCAAGGGTTCTAGGGTATGGATCAACGTCGGCGACATGTTTATTCGGGTGAACAAGTCAATGGCCGTCGAAATGATTTCCAAGGGTATGTCCGTGTCTCACCTGCCGGAAAAGTGCTCGATGAGTTGGTATGGTATTGAATGACTGTCTCTGACCAAGTGCCATGATTTCTTTCTGCTCTGTTTCCCCAGACCACACAACAATGGAGAAGGAGATGGAGGAGACCAAGTCGCAGATTCGATCCCAAGCACAGCGATTGCAGTTTATTGACGCTGAGATTCAAGAACGGAGCAAACAGTACGATTTGCGCACGATTTAAACCATTCTCTATCTCTTGAGTGTACATGCAATTGTTGTTTGTTTCTTTTTTTGCGAGCTGCGCATTCAGAGCGTCAGAGAGTTTGTGATCTATGCATGTAGATGATTTGGGACTCTGAGATGCAAACAACAGAGTACGAGTATTCGGCAAGGAAAACCATGGATACCATGACTTATGACACAAAGCAACCCATCCGCGCCATCGAGTTTTTCTCCGGTATTGGGGGTCTCGTGCGTATTCGGACTTTGCGTGGCAGCCGCTGCCATCATCGACCAACTGAACTCAGACTAATGACGGCATCCGGCATTGAATCGTAAACAACACCCAGCACTTTGGCTTCACCTACTCGGGCGCTCCAGGCTCTGTCGTCGTAGCCTTTGACGTCAACGAAGTGGCCAACCAGGTTTACGCTCGTAACCACCCAACCACCAAACTCCTCCCAACGTCCATCGACCACGTCTCGCACGAGACGCTGGCCCGACTAAAGGCCAACGCCTGGTTCCTTTCACCGCCATGCCAGCCATTCACCCGCGGTGGCAAGGCGCTCGACGACAAGGATGACCGCAGCCGTGGGTTATTGCATTTGACTTCGATGTTGCAGACAATGCCTGACCCGCCAAAGTACTTGTTGCTCGAAAATGTCAAGAATTTCGAGAGAGCAAGTGTCGGGCAATGCTGGTGGATGTGCTTGATGGCAGAGGGTATGAAATGATTGAGTGTTTGGTGGAGCCCGTCATGGTCGGTGTGCCGAATAAGCGCCTGCGATACTTTTTGCTGGCTCGCCGAAAGCGAGCGGACAAGCAGGCCGAGGATGGAGAACAAGAGGGACTGTACTCTGAGCGGGGTGTGGTCCAGACCGAGTGGCCGCTGCACTGGCCGAGCGAGGAATGTGGACACTCGGGTGACGAGGCTGTTGCGGTCGATCCCATTTCGACATTTCTGGATTCGGAGGTGGACCCAAGCACAGCAGTGCCTGAAAAGTGGATTCGCAAGACCTTCAAATTCAACTTTGGTGTGTTCTCCTCCTCCTTTACTTTCTTTGCCATTTGATGGTTTCCCTGATAAATGTTGACGTTCGGCCCCTTCACAGACGTTGTCAGCCCACATTCCACCCGCTCAACCACATTCACCAAAGCCTACGGATCGCACCATATTTACGGCAGCGGGTCCCTCTTTGTTCCCAACGACATTGCCGGTGCTCCCGCTGCAGAACCGCACTACATCAATGACGCCGATGAGTTGCTTTCCCTGCACCCGCGCTTCTTTTCGCCAACCGAGGTTGCGCGGCTGCACTCGTTTCCGGAATCGTTATCATTTCCAGACAATGTCAGTGCCGCACAGTGGTATCGGTTGTTGGGGAACAGCTTGAATTGCAAGCTGGTAGGGGAGCTCATGAAGAAATTGTTTCAATAATTGCGTTCATGTTCATGCCGGTGTTTTTTTTCTGACTCTATTCAACTGAGTGTCCAAAAAAGAGTGTTTTTGAGTGTATTTTGTATGTATATTTACCTACTTGCTCAATCGCATTCATCAAAAAGAATCCAATCCAAAGACTAACAAACGGGACACGATGGTTGAAGGGATGGACAGGCGACAATGACCAGACATGTCCGGTTTTGACACAAAGCGGGGTGGTGGTGGAGAAAGACTACGTTGACAAATGTACGACTACTGGCGGAAACAGCTGGGAGGAATTTGACCTGCATTCTGTGCGGCAGAAAATGTCACAGCGTGTCAGCGGCCGGCAATAATGGACCACAATGGCAATGGTTGAGGAAACGTGCCTTGGCCGCGCCAATTTGCGCCAAATCGCCGGCAGTGACTTGCAGACAATGGATGGCACCGTCGTATGTGAGTCCGAATTGTTGCATGGCTTGAACAACCAGCTGGTACTCGGCGTCGCTCTAATATGTGGGAGAATCACGAGTCAGACGGATTGAGTGGTCCGACATAAACGAGAGTCGTCAAAAAATGTACCATGGTCGGCGGTTTCGGCGGCAATCCTGGCAAAAGCGGCGTAGCTGCATTCGCTGGTCCACTGCCTGCTGCTGCTGCTGCTGCTGCTGCTGCTGCTGTTGCTGTTGCTGCTTGCGCTGCTCGGCCTCTTGCGCCGTAGCGGGCGCTCCCTTCCACGGTGCCACAGGTACGTGCGGCCGCACGAGCAACTGGTCGTGCACAACCAAGAACGGGCTCGGAGATCCGGGCGGTGCTGGAATCAGCGCAAGCGTGCGGTCAAATGACCGGGTGGCTGAAGTCTGGTTGCGCGACCGCGAGTTGTACTTTTCGCGCTCGGTCAAGTTGCCATGAATGAAAGCCGTGATTAGCGGGGTTCCGGGCGGGCCAATGACGGGGTTGGACCAGGCGTCCATGACGATTGTGTCGACATGTGTTGGGTGGCGGGGAGTTGGTTGAGTGCGCTGATGATGGCTTTGGGGCCATAGTGGAGGCGGTTGAAGCGCGACTCGGCTACACAGTCGGGAGCAGAGTGTCAGTCACCAAACAAATGTCGCGGATTAGAAAATGAAGATTTGGTCTCATACCAGACAGAGGAGTATTTGATTCTGACAAGTTGCGCGAGGTCATATAGTTGCCACGGAACGGGCCAACGGCAACAACTGAAAACTGGGCGTCTGAGTGGTATACGGGCATGAGTAGGTTCCGATCGCCATCAAACGCCTGCATGAATGCTTGCAAAAACTGCTGCAGCGCCGGATCGCGCACATCGGGCGAATGGAATGACGACGCCAGCACGGGCGGAAACACATCCTCTTCGGCAGCAATAGCCAGCTGCACGAGCTCTTGGCCGTCGAGCATGCTGAGGGCTGGAAAACGGTCGCGCATCTTGCGCACATGCGACTCGCGCTGGGCATGGGAGTGTGGAATGATGGGATTATGGCGGCAGTCGATCGACGCCAGCAGAGGGTGTGTGGTCGAGTTGATGGGTCAAAGGAGGCAAACCCCGTCAGATTGTTTTTGCTTAGGTCGAGCGAGACGAGTCCAGGAAACTTGCACAGAAATTCGCCCCACTCGGAGAGGTTGCCTAGCCGGTTGTTTGCAAGAGAAATGCCGCGGATAGCGACATTGTGCTTGGTGATGATGCCCCACATGTGGGCACGGATCGTGTCCAGCACCTCTTGCCGAAGTGGGCCGATGGTACGGAGGAATGGCTCGCTGCGCCAGTCGCTGAGGTCGAGCGTTTGCGTGGCAGAATCGTAGCGTCGCTCAATACACTCGGTAAGGCGTTGAGCAACATCAGCTTTTTGGCCCGATCCGGCGGGAGCAGACTGCGGTCGAGATGGCGGTTGCATCCCTGGTTGATTGGCAAGTCGGACAGTGGTCTGTTGGATCAGAAGGCATAAACAAGAATCGACGGGGCGCGGGTAAAACGTGAGTGTCTTGAATATTCCGCGACACAAGGTTGAGGAAAGGACGGACCACTGCGCCATCGAACTTGATCCCAGAAAGCCGAGTGAGCTCTTGTGCTTGAACGGGCGTCTTGACAAGGATGAACAGGTTGGTGCCTTCCCGCCATGACTGAATGCGATGCGTGAAGTGAAGTTAAGGGAAAAACAGCAATGAGGAACTCGGCAACGTATGAAAGTAGAAGAGGGTGCACGCACATCGAGGACTTCAATTGATGCCTTGTTGCTGGCGCTGTTTGCACGGTTGACATAAAACCGGACAGCTGTCAGACCGTTGGCGTTCGCGTTGATGTTGGACACCTGTTGAAAAGAGACAAGGAGTAGCGGGCCGTTCGGGCAAAAAGGCATCGGTGAGCTGATGAATGATGAGTGCCAAATGCACTGAGGTGGAGTCGAGGCGGATCGAAAGGAAAAACTGACCGTGACGAGCGTGGCACCGGGCGGCCAGTTGGAAGAATGCGACTGTGGCCCGCGCTCCGAGTAGGGAATGTACTGCTGCTGGCCGGGCTGCGAGTTGTAATTGGGACGCGGGGTTCCGTGCTGGCCACCGCCTGAGCGGTACCCAGAGGTGTGGTAGCCACCACTGCCGCTGCCGCCACGCGAGCTGTATCCGCGGTTGTTATTGTATGACATTGCAGGGGACTATGCGCCGGGTAGGAAAGGGATTGCAGCGACGGAATCGCTTGCCTTTGTGGGTCAAACGATTCCGCTGCAATGGCAGAAAATGTCCAGTGTTGCGGCACCATGCTGGCTGACGCCGACAGATCGGCGGCCATATCAATAGAATGACGCGGAATCGAGTTGGAAACATCCTCGCCAGTTCTCACGGGGACACGGCTGGATGCTGGACTCGGGGACTCGGGCGGTAGCTCTGCGTGCGCAACTCTGCCAGAGCCTGCTGCTGATGTTGGGTTGAGCACGAGTACATAATGACGGACTGGATTATGAAAGGCTGAGAAACGTCGGATTGGCGTCAAATCAATTCGCATGAGCAATCGAAAGAACGGCAAGAAGGCGGTAATTGTTTTTCAGGCGAGATGCAAGCATCTTTCAAGAAATGGCTTTTATTTATCACGTTGCTTGAGTACATTTGCTTCTGGACAGCGGAAGTGTATGTTGCCGGATTGACCTGTGACTCACTCCAGTAGGGCACCGCGGTGTGTCGTGTCGTCACCGAACCATACACGTGCCAAAGTTGGCTCTGGTTCAGGTCAACGTTGACTTCACAAATTTCAGTATTTTGGACAAAGAACGCACAGGCGAGCCTGAGCTCAGACACCATCGGATCGCTCTTGATCCATATGCTGGTCAGCATCATCAGCTTGACTATGCGCCCGGGCCGCCGCATCCACTCTTGGGCGGTTCGCGTTCTGAATTATGGCACGGCAGGCAAAAATTTGTGCTTGCTTCTCACGCTCGGAATCCAAGCCAGTCCATCCAACGGGTCGAGGGTCGCATGTCCCGGTCATGCTCGTCATGGCAAACGTGCGATAGAGTGCTTGAAGGACCGGTTGCGGAACAGGCGGTTGGTCGACAGCCTTGAGCTGCGAGCGAGCAGCATTGCAATGCTTGAGTTGAACGATGGCTTTTGACGCTGTCGACAGAGCATGAATCGAGGCAAGAGTGGGAAACATGGGTATCTCGGGATTGACCTTGAAACCAAATTGGAGGAGGTTCGATAAGTCACGGAATCGATTAATGAGAAAACGAGTCAAGCGTACAGCATTCACCACCCTCGTCACAACTGCCTTCATGTTGGTCAAACTCAACGAATCCCTCTCGACCAGCCTCACAGCCTCCAACAACGATACGTCCGACAAATCCGGCCGCTCGCCCGCCGCCATCTCCCTCACGATCCGCGCATACTGTGCCGCTACCAGCGTATCCGGCTTGCCCAGGATTCCACCAATCAACGCCCACCGCGGGCCATGATCGCGCACCAAATCAACCAGTCCGCGATCCATTCCTGGATCCCACGTCTCGGTCACGGCCAGAGACGAGTGTGTCGCTCGTCGTTCCGCCAGCCACAGGTACCGGTCGCGACACTGGTTATCTGTCCGCCCAACAACAAGCTTGGCCACGTTCGACCAGTTTGCGCGTGGTGGGTCACTAGTGGACGTTCCGGCACCGATTCCACAAGCAGCAGCGGCTGCCAAGAGTGCGGCGTCGTCTTCGGGGGCCCAAGGGCCGCGCACAGTGGACGGCGTGGTCCGCCGCCAGCGCTGCAGGCATTGGCGGTTGGTCCGTGTGCCGACGAGGGACGAAACGGCGGCGCCGTTGGAGGCGCCGTGTAAGGCAATGGCTTGGTGCAGGAGGTGGTCTTCTTGCGGGGACCAAGGGGCGCTGAGTCAAGCAGCATTGCGTGAGAACGTGCAGTGGTGGAATATGTAAGGGAATGAAAGGCGTACGCTCGGTCCTGGCTTCCATTCGCAGAAACGCACGATACATGCTGTATACCCACGCCGGCGACCGTCGAGTCTATGCTCGCTCACATCATGTTGTGAGCGTGAAGGGTTGAGTGCAAAAACAGCATCGCACTGTACCTCTAAAGAATCTGCCACTTCAAACACGGTATCGTGGACCTCGCACAATCCCGAATCCGCATCAATTCGTCCTCAGACGCACCCTGTTGGTTGTACGCAACGTGGTCCAGCGAGTGCCAGCGCGCCATGCAATCCTGTGGTGACTTGTCCGAGCCGCGAAAGTAGACGGCCGAGATGTGGTGCCAGTCAATAGCTAGCGAGTTGGATTCAATTAGGCCAACGAGGTCATAGGCGAGGTCGATCCAAGGTCATCGAGAGCAATGAGTCCCCTGTTGGGTTTCGGGTCAGAACATTAGACCTGGCGTCGTGCAAGTTCATGTCGGATAGATTGAGCGTACTCTCGCAGAGCCAAGTAGGAGCAATAGTTGGCCACGCCCGTCTTGAGCCGTTCTGATTCTTTCGGCGACCCTGCATGTACATGCGATTAAGTCTCCAATGAGCAACTTGCGCAAAGGAAAACGTGGCAAGTTTCTATCGACGCACATGTCACAGGAAGATATGCAGTAGGAATCTGGGATATGGGTGGGATGACTGGATCGAAATCAGGAATGGTGCCTTGCTCATCCACAAACGACGTGAATGCGAAATTGAGACTTGAGTCGTCACCATTCAAAGTCAAAGCACCGGCATGTGTGCTTCTCGGCATCGAGATGTCGCCGTATTCTTCTTGAGATGAGCCTTGAACGAGCAGGGCGAGTTTCGCGACAGATTGACGCTCAAGGTGACGCCTTTGCCCTTGGACTTGCCGAGTTCGAGCTTGAATATCCTTGAGCGTAGCCTTGAGTGCTCGCTGGTACTGTACATTGGATTGCAGCAGGAATTCGATTGAGGCGAGAGCCCGCGCCTTGACCGAGCTGGGTTCATCGTCAGGGAGACATGTTCGGCGGGTCAGATGATGGATATGTACTTGAACTAGGCCGCTTGGAAGCCGGTTAGACTTGGATGGCCGCAGATATTGCGCAGAGTTTCATTGAAGAAGTCAGAAAGAATCGATTGTGATATTCGTAAGAATAGAGACCACGGGCAGGATTTTTCGCACAAATCTTAATCGCGCCTAAGTGAGACCTCGTACTCACGCTAACATTTGCGAAAGATTTGTTCATCGGCGGCCCTTTTCACAAAAGTTTGACACCGACTCACACCTCGTAAACCGTGATTCTCAAATCTTTATCACATTCTTGAGCGGTCTCACCTTCCACACTTGGTGTCACCACGTGCCGCTAAAGCCAGCCGGTCTCACCGATTGACGTTTCTTCGGCGATTAATGTTGCAATCATTTGCAAAAGATTTGTGCGAAAAATCCTGCCCGTGGTCTCTAATGACAAGCTATTGTTTCGCCGCAAGCTTGCTCGATCACCCGCCCGTCAGAAATGCGTGCTGTCTCACTTGATCAGAAAAGCTCCAAATCCGACCAGAAACAGTCTCAAGTGTATTTGTGCATGACACTAGGCAAGTTGAAGTGCAACAAGAAAGCTGATGGGAAATCAATACAATCCGACGCACTTATCATCCAGAGTCAACCAGTGATCCCTTGGAATGAAAGTGGATTTCCAGTTGACATTCAGAACCTCTGCGAGCGCTGCTGCTGCTGCGCCGAGGCGCCAAGGAACAAGAGACGGTTGGGCGACCCGCGGATGTTGCCGCGGACAACATTGGGAGTAGCATTGTTGATGAGCGTCGTGCGCGCCTGCTGGGGGGTTTGGCCTTGCGAGAGCAGCACAGCAACGGCACCGGCAACGTGAGGAGAGGCCATGGAGGTACCTTAGGATTTGGACGCAAATTGCAAAGAGTTAGGAATGTTGTTCTGCACGGGTGACGTTTGGGATATGTACATACCACTCAGGACAGTCGAGCCCTGAGAGTTGGCCCTAATGGACTCGATGTTGACACCAGGAGCTGGAGGGAGAAATGATTGATTGTCAGCGTGTGAAACTTTGGCATTGATAAACCAAAATGAACGGGAGCGTACCAAACAAATCAACGCATGAGCCAAAGTTGGAGAAGGAAGCGATGGCGTCGTTGCGCGGGTCGACTGCAAAAACGTTTGCGAGTTGTGAGACGTTATGGTCTATCGAAGCGTGGGAATAATCGTGTCACGTACTGGCACCAACCGTGATTGCCTCGGGAATAAAGGCGGGCGACACGTTGCAGGCGTCTTGGGATTCGTTGCCAGCTGTGTGACGGAGAGAATCGAGCCAAGAGTCAGTCTCGGAAGTGAGAACAGTGGTTTGGACGCATTTCCATACCAGCAACAACAACCGCAACGCCTTGCTGGGTCAAGGAGCGAATAGCCCGCGCCGTTGACGTATCGCCACCGAAACTTTTCGGGCCTCCCAAACTCATGTTGACAACCGATTTGCGGCCCGGGCGAGACGCAACCTGGCGCGAGACAAGTTCCAGAGCGCGCAGAGTCGTGACGGAACTACCGCGACCCGAAGCGTCGAAAACCTTGATGCAGAACGCCTGCGCATTCTTGGCCACACCAAATCTGCGGCCCAAGATGGTGCCCGTGACGTGGGAGCCATGGCCGTTCGAGTCACGTGCCGAGTTTTCGCCCGAAAAGTCGGTGAGGAACGTAGCGCGGCCGGCAATGTCGGGGTGCCTCGTATCGCAGCCCGAATCGATCACGTACACATCGACGCCCGAACCAGCGTTGGCGGGGAAAGTGTAGGATCCGTCGAGACCACGGCGCGAGTCCAACCTGTCGAGGCCAGGCGGGGCGCTCTGCTGGGTGTCGAACAACTTCCATTCAAGCTCAGGCTCCACGCGGCGAATCGGCGCGGCCGCTTGGATCTTGGCGCGCAGGTCCTTGCCTGCATCGGAAATGGTCAGGGCGCGGAAGCCAGAGCCGACGCCGACGCGAGACACACGCGAGCGCACGTCTTGCATGCCTGCCGACGACAGGATCTTTTCGAGCTCGCCAATGGCCGTTTCCCAGTCGGTGTCGTCGTTGAGCTCGACAATCATTTGGCCCGAGCGGCCGGGGGCGGCTTGCGCCGAGGTGGTGGCGAGGGCCAAGAGAGCGAGGAGAGGGACAATGATGGTGGACTTCATGATGGCGCAAGATCGGTAAGGGGTGGGTGCGTGTATGGGAGTGTGTATAAGAGATGATCGAGGGGTGTCTAGCACGTGTATCAGGGAAGGTAAGCGAGAGTCGAAAGTGAACCGGCACAGTCGAGGATATTGGACGGAGTTGAGGATGGGCTTGGTGAAGAACGATCGGATTGAGTGAGGATGTGAGTGGGGGTGCGCTGAGCAATTTATAGGGTGGCCTGTCACCGGGAACATTGGCAACTCTGTATGCACGGAGCGCGAATGAATGGTGGCTGTCTCATGCGTCTCATGGCATTATCTTGACCACCTCGAACATGGGGGGTCCCGTTCGGGTCCTCGGCATTCTCTCGAGTGGTGATTTCGACATCGGTCGGCCACGTTCACGTTTGATTGTGACTTTTTGCGACAGGTCATATGTGCAAATGACGGTTCACCATCAGAGGCGAGGATTTTCCGGCGATGTGAGACAAGAGCGATGGTGGGCGACTCATTAACGTCGTTGTGCCATATGACGCACCATCTTTGGTGGGTTGATGCAAGCACCCGATCACCCGTGGCAAGACGTCGAGTGCGGGTGAGTTTTTGTAGTGGCGGAACATTTGACCTTACGGCCAGGCAGCATGCAAAATTGCAGTCCTCTATGTGTCGGCTGTCTGTCAATGAAAGTGCGACACGACCATGGGCTGGGAGAACACGGCTCGAAGCGCATCAGTGCCCTTGTCTGCGAACACACGGCAGCCTCACGAATTGCTGCGAACACAGGCTCATGCGGCCAAAAAGTGGTGCAATGGCGTTCGGCAACCTCGGATCTGTTGATGTCAGCATCTGCATGAAGATGGATAGAATCAGTTGATGATCCGGTCAATGGGTTTGTCTCATCATGACAAGGACACTCCATAGCTTCCAGTTGCGCCATGGATGTACCAGAGGCCACCTGGTCGGTACCTGGTCGTCCGCACGGGCGGACCGCGGGCCGCCGGCCGCGCATGACACATCAGGGCGGCCTCGAGGTTTTGGATCATGGACGGGAATACCACGAGCGAGCGAGTGCCAAGTAAACCCAGTCGAACAACCGAAACTTCAGCGGTTAACTGGAGAGCAAGCATCTCTGTGCGAAATGAGAGACCAACTGTCTCACGCTTGCTTGCATGTCAAACTCACTTACGCCCTTGAGTGGAACAAGTGATGGATGGCGTCCGAGCTTTTCGTTCGCGCGGCCCCCTCCACTCGTGACCTTAGCGCTCGTCTCATACTGTGTATGGGTGAAAGAGAACCGCGTGCCATCTCACGAAGCGAGTCACTGATTATAAACATCTCATATGATCGACGGTCGCGCTTCGCATCTTGCTCAGAGATGCTTCCAGCGAAATGGAAATGATCAGAGACGTGGGTGAATTGAATTGTTACTTCAGCATGCATTTCCAACAATGAAACAACGGCAGTGACTCACTCACTCACTGCAATATTCTTCACTGCAGCGCAGGCCCATTTGGATTTCACCGCCTTGCTCTCACTCTTCATGGAACCGCACTGGGTGTTTGGGCGCCCGCCGCCTTCCCAAGCTCAAGCTGAGGCTGCGCTACCTGACTGTCACGAGCTGCCGTCGCACTCGCACTCACAAATAACCGCCGTCCCCGGTAGCACACAGGACTCGGCAGATTCCCTGCTTGCGGGCAACACACATGTTCTCGTGGCTGCGGCCGCCGTCTGCAAATCGCCCCACTTTCTCCATCTCATTGGGGCGCATGTACCCCCACCGACACAGAGGGATGCATCAGGCGGTGTTGGTACTGGTGCTTCCGTAGACGGTCTTGGGAACCAGGATGGCGACAATGCCGACTTGACCTGCTCAGCTACCCTGTCTGGTACGGGTACCCGCGCCAACAGCGCGAGCGCATCTACAAACACAAGACTTGGTGACGGGCCCATTATCCACGACCTTTCGCCCCACAGTACCTTTCTTATACCGCCGCTCCCCTCTGTACATTCTTCTGTGCCTGTACCCGGGACTGCTCCGGCGAATTCTGCCAGCATGCCACCGAGCTCCCCGCCAATGGATGTCTCCCAACCATTTCCTCCATCTCTTCCCGATACAATTCCGCTCCAGAACAATCCCATGGCATTCCGCCCGCCCGCCGCCCTTGTGCCGCCTCTCACACTGGAGCAAGCCCAACCACGACTCAGGACCCAACGTTCCTTCTCGGCGACCCAACACAGCATATACCACCTCCAACTGCAGCTCTGGGACCGACGCCACGACGGGGTGGGCCGCTGCCACCGGCAGGCCAAGCGGTTCCTATTGGTGCTGTTCGGCCACAGCTCTTGCACGACTCAAGCCAGTCTTCTAGCTCGTCCGAACCAAGCAGCCGAAGCGGCTATCAGCGACATTTGGACGATACACAAGAGTTGCCTGCCGTGGTGCGTTCATTGACTTGTGTTCTCGTGAGAGTCTCTGTCTCACTCTTTTCTGCATTGTTGATTATGCCAGCCTCTACCACCGCACAACAATTTGGCTCATTTCGGCCCGGACATCCACCACCACCAGCCGCTCCGCACTCAGACATTCATGACCAACTCACACAACCCATTCTCTCCAACGCCAACGTCTTTGACCTCTCAACCCAACCGCTCTCACCGACTCCCAAACTGCCCGCTGCCCTCCATTCCGACCTTGCAGACACGCTCGAAATGCCTCATTTGCCACCACCCAGGGTTGCCTCGCGCCTGCCTGCCCCTCACGCCACCACCCACCACCCGCTCGGTAACGGCAGACAAGTCATCACTGACCTGACTGGGGACATCATCTTCGCGTCTGCCTCACAGCTCGACATGCATGAAGCACCCACTCAAGTGCTGCCGTCGACACAAACCCCGTCGCAGCAGGATCAAGCGACGGCGGCACAGCCGCCCCGCCGCAAGCCTTGCCAAAGCCTGTTCAACGGCTTGACCAAGCTGCGCAAAAGTTTCTGCAGATGAATTTCGGCGTGGGTCCGGCCTCTGCCGGAGCTAGAGTAGGGTGGCACAGCCGCCGCGGGCTCCAATGCCACGCGGTGGAGCCAGTGCAACGCCGGCAACCGATCGGCGGAGAGGTGCGGAGAAGGTATCGGCTGACATGCGACTCGAGCAAGACTTGGATGAGACACAACCATTGCCGAACCTCGAGATGCACGACGCGGCAACACAGCCACTTCCAACCGCACGCGTTCAACCGCAGCAACAGCGGCACTGGCCACCGCCCCGTCCGCAAAGAGCAAAGGCGATGCTGATCAGCAGAACATGTGCGGCCCTGCCATGGGCCGGCAGGATCGGATGCAGAGCATGTCATGGCTCGGGTGCGCAAGCTGTCGTTAGACGCTGCGGAGGAAGAGGAGGAGGATCCGATCATCATGACGCCACCACACCCCGCGCCGCCCGCCATGGCAGAACGGGGACGACCTCGTCATGGCCAGCAGACTGGCAGGCAGAATCAAAGGCAAATCGTGGTGGATACGCCAGACAAGGTTGTGCCTGCCACGCCGTCGTTTATTCACGATCAACGGGCATTAACAGCCGCCGCGCGTGTCCCTTCGCCCATGCTCAACTGCTCGGCCGGCACCACATCCACCGCGACTCTTTCGGATGGCTCGGCTCCACCCGCGACCGACTCACATCCTGCTAATGTGCATGAGGACGACACCATCGACCTCGCCGTGTACCGACGCCCGCAACGTACCGACCCAAGTGACACACATGATCCCGATGACTCGATCACATCGCACGCGCACACGTACTTCAATGACACAAACCAGTCGTCGATTGCGTTCCCCGGATACACGCCGGCGGACCAGTTCGGTGTAGTGGCAGCAAGAGCCGCAGGCCGAGAGTTTCCAAAGCCGTCGCAGCTTCCAAATGCCGTAACTGTCAGAGAAAGGGATCTGGATTTGATTGGCCCTGGGCCAAGTGGATTTCAGGCACAAGCGGCCGCCACTGCCTCGGTGCCGGTCAAGCCCAAGAAGAAGGTGGTTGAGCTCGTCACGGTGTTGTCCATGACGCAGTCGCCACAAGGTCGCAGTTGTCATCCGGAACGGCTTTCGATCCTGGTCCTCGGCAAAACGCAAAGCCAGACGTGGAAATGGGCGAGGCAGCACCTGCGGATTCATCGTACCTCGATGGCAAAGAATTGGAGGTGACCGGCACCTTGAATGCGTTGGCGGCATGTCGCCCGTGAAAGGGTCAATCGCGAGTCCATATCGAGCGAATCGTCAAGGCGGGCCAGTTTGGTTGTTGCGGATTCGTCATTGACCACATTGGGTACGGCTTGGCTTTATCTTGAGCAATACATCGTGCACTGATCCCACATGTGTGTGAGTATTAGATCTTTCCAATTCCATTGGAAATGAGAGCATTGACCTTGAACAATCTCAGCCCATGTCTCATCGATCCACATCGCTGTCGACCACCGTCTCGTCGGCGCTCGGCTTTCTTCATCATCCGGCTCCACCACACCTGCCACAACGGCTTCCCGCAGCCCAACCCATCCAGCATCTACAGCAATCACGTCCACGACGCCCACAACCCGCCCCTGCCCCACCTCACCCGCACGACCTGTCCACGGACCTCTCTGACCTTTCGCTCGCATCCATGCTCGGCCAACCGCCACTCACGCAACCGCCACTTACGAAACCGCCCGCCAACACGTCGCAACCTGTTACGCGCAACTCCGACTCACAAGCCCCGAGGGTGTCCTCCTCGACTCGCCAGAAACCATGCTCTCGCTCGAACTCGCTGGCAACGAGGAATCGCCAGGGCAAATATTGGCCGCCGATCCCGCAATCGAGCAACAGCCCGTCGGGCGGCGCACACGACAAGCGGCACTGCGCACAAAGGACCCACTGGTGCGCGTGAGTCAGGAGGACCAAGGGTCGACGGACTCGGAGAATGATGGCGTGCTTGGTCTGTTGGGTATGCCGGTAACAGAGTCGGCGCGAGGAGCACATGCACCGCTTCCGCCGCCGCCCTCGTCGCTCTTCGAACGCATCAGAGGGCACAGTCGGTGCTTGAACAAAACGGCGTCAAGATCGTGGCTGTACCTCCAACTTCTGCGGCAGCGGCGGAGTGGCAACACGGGCGAGGCAAAGGATCATGCAGCTAGCGGCGGGGCACGGGATCCAGCTTTCACCAATCACTGAGGTGGTATCACCGCAGACAACAATGCCGTCACCGGCGGTATCGGCTGTTGGGGGACGCGAAAATCTCGCGCCGCTGCGTCTTCCAGCGCCGGAGTCCCGGGATGTCGAAATGTTGGATGTGCGTAGGCCAGAATCGCCATTGTCCGATCTGGACATGACGCAAGCGCCCACGCCGCCCGCACCGGCGGCAAGCACGAGCCAATCGAGGACAAGGTCAGCCAGGCACCGGCGCTATGGGCCAGCAGATGTGGCGGATGACGAGGGGAGCGACATGGATCAAGACGATCCAGCGCCACAAGCACCCGAGCGCGATCCGTTTGCCTTCTCGGGTGGCTCGTCGGTCCAGTCTCCGCACCCCTCGCGCTTTTCCGTCCACGCACGCCGGCACGTGCCAGATCCAAGCGCGTTGTGCACGAAGAGTCGGAAGACCAGGACGCGCATGGCGACAGCGACACCGAGGACGAACTGATTGGCGCGATGCCTCAGCCAGCGTCTCGGGCACATGGAAAACGTGTGCATCCGATGACACCGCCGATGGCCAACAAGCGGAAACGCGGCGCCGCGGGTGGGTCCAAGGGGTCCAATTCGTCGACCGAGGGAGCGGGGACGAGGTATCGGCGACGGCGAGGAAGAGGGCCAGGACAGAGTCGGAGGGCATGGTGCCGCGTCAAATCGAGATTCTTGTTCCGCCACGACCCGGCACCGCCCGTTGGGTAGGGCGTGGGATCAAGGCGACTGCCTCGGCGCCGCCAATGTTTTCTGCAAGGGCAGGGGAAAAGGCTCCAAGGCTCTGGGGAGGGGCAAGGCGCAGCCGATCGAAGCAAAGGCTTTGCCCACAAGATTGCTGCCTGGCCGGAAATCGAGACCGGATGTGATCCGTGGGGTGTCATCGTCGTCGAGCGAAGGCGAGGAGGATGTGTCCAAGGATCCGTCATATGAGACACAGTCGGTGATTGTCGTACAAGAGCGCATTGGTGTGCAAATGCTGCATCGAGAGGACGAGGACGACGAGGAGCCCGAAGATGATCACATGGATGTGGATCAGCCTTCGGTTCCCGCAAGCAAAGCTGCCGGCAGGGTTGGGAAAGGTGGCGGTTCAAAGAAGCGAGGAGCCGCGGCCCAGTTGCCTTCACCCCGACGGACGATTTCCGCCGCCCGTCAGCGTCTCACGTGACTCGGTCCATGACCGCTTCGCGCCGTCAGAAACGCGGCGGGCGAGCCAATGGTATTGTCGCCGATTCAACCTCTCCACCGCCGATACCCGATTTGTATAAAGTTACGTCGCTTGTGTGGGTGCTTGCTCCAACCAATTCTGACTCCGGGGCTCACGTGTATCGCATTGGCGAAGTCCGCCGCGTTCCAAGGCACCCTGCAACCGCTGCAGCTTCTGCGGCAACAGACGTCATGTATCGCATCCGGTTGGTCCCGACCAACTCGTCCCGGCCTTCTTTGTCCCGCACTCTCACCTTCGCCCTTACGTTCCGCTCCCGCCTGGCCATCACTTCATGTACATGGGCCGCCGCGTCAAAGTCACGGAATCGGCCGCGGCCGACGAATTCGATTCGTACTCAGTCGTTCATGTTGGTGGTGGCGATTCCTCCGAGATCCCTGTTCCTTTGGATTTCGTGTCCTGACACGTGAGATGATGGCTGAAATGGATTCGCATCGGCCAACAGCAGCCTCGGCACCACCAGTCACGCCCGATCCCGTCGTCGATGGGCCTGAGCCATCGGCAAGTGATTATTTCGAGACGCCCATGCATACGTCGCCACTGCGCAGCGAGCCTGATACGCCCATTTTGCATCCGCCCCCACCGCCATTGCCGCCGGCTACGTCGTTAACGACTCGCGCTGCTCCCATGCCGCCCAGAATGGATCGGGCAGATACAATCGAGTTACCGCAAACGCCGCCTCGGTCCTCCTTGTTGCCGCAAGGCGTGGGACCCCTCGTCGCCAAGTACTCAACGCTTTCGCCAACACACGTACCAGCGGTCAAGGGGCGCAAGTTGTTTAGTGGCCTCAAATTTGCACTGACATTGATTCATCCAACCGATGTCGATCGAGAACTGCCCAAGGATGATGAGCTTCCACCCGTTTCTCCTGGTAGGTTCTCTGTCCTCCGTCCATCGCACTGTGGCCGAGATTCCTGACATTTGCTTTGCCTGCGCACAGCTGACGCTGACCCGAGCTTTTCGACGGACAACATCAAGTCACTCATTGTTTCGAACGGTGGCGCCATCATTGACAAGCTCGATACGGTTGCTCCAATTACCGACATGCACTCTGCCAAAGTCTTTTGCATCTCGACCTTGCCGCGACGATCCGAAAAGTATCTCATGGCACTTGCCCTTGGCATTCCGCGCGTGTCGTGCGCTTGGATCATTGATTGCGTTGGCGAGGACAAGCTGCTTCCGCCGGCATACTACCTCTTATCCAACGGCTTTTCACACGAATTGCGTGCACAAGCGCCGTCCATGTCTGTTCGTGCCATTTTTCGCGGCCTTGCGTTTCATCTCGGGCAACAGCACGACTCATGGAAACCGGTTATCGTGGCGTACGTTGCTTTCCTTTCCTTCATACATCATCCTTTGCTCACTCTGCGTTCTTTCGTGCACAATAGTGCTGGAGGATCGATCGTCACGAACCGTCGTAACGCCGATTACTCTCTCGTCGCCACCAAAAGCAAGGTCAAATCATCCCCAGTCCCAACCATTCGACCTGAATTCATTGTCCAATGCCTCATCAATCAACGTCTGCTCGACTGGTCAAAGAAAGCCGTATACCACGCTTAGCCAGCCGCTCTTTGCTATCTGTTTGCGTTATACCCGTACCTTCATATGTCCATTTATTCTCATTTTTGCAGATGTGTTATTGTGTCATGTCTGCTGCCCTATTCTTTCAACCCATGCTCTATGTTCATGCACAATTTGAATGTGACGCCTCCAAAAACTCCTACCGAGTAAATCCCCTCGAAACGGTGCGAACAACGCGTCATGACTCTGATACAAACCAAGAGCAACTACTTGGTTTCATTGTGGCCAACACTAAAGGAATCCAAACTCAATATGAATCCCGCAGATCTCGACGCAATCCTTCACTCACCCGAGTTTACACAGTTTGCCAAACAGAGCCAGTTTGCAGATGAGGGTGTCCAATGTGACCTCGAGTTTCTGGACCGGATCAAACACTACCATGAGCTGTATGCGGGGATCAAGGTCGCCATCCAGACCATTGAGGGAGAGAGGCAGCCCGGGGACGGTGGGATTCATGCCGACAAATTGACTGAGGACGCGACGCAACTGATTTGGCCTTTACACACGGCCGCGTTGGCCATGTGTACGAGTTCCTTCTGACGCGCGAGGAGCAGGGGGCAGTCGACTCATCGGTGGGGAAACTTCTTGCTCTTCAATTGAACTCGGCAAACTTTAAAGAGCTCATGTCTATCATTCGTCCTCCTTTTGCTCTTAGGACATGGCAACCGCCCTCGGGAAAGAATGGACCGAATGCCGCGACAAGGTTGTCCTTTCTCACCAATCCATTGCATCACGGAGAGCCTCTGTCAACCGTAAACTCATCAGCTTGCTCCGTGTCCCGGCGCCAAACACGGAAAACTTCATCGTTCTCACCATCACCCCGTCACACGCTCGTCACCTTTCGGCGCACGCCGCCCGTGATGCTCTGCTCCAACATCTGCTGGAAACCCCGCTTGCCTCGTTTCCGCACACACTCTCGACCTGGTCGCTCGCCGACCTCGACCCAAAATTGTTCACTGTCGCCAAGACAGCTGTTCGCTCGCACCTCCGCCACGTGGTGCTTCCGCACTTTGACCAGTACTACTGTGCGCGTGACGTGACCGACTTCCAATCCGTATACTTTTTGACGCTCTCTGGCCTGTTTCTCGTTGCAATTGCCTGCTGGCTATACCTCGCCTACTCTGTTCTTGTTCTGACCCGTGTCCAGCGCATCGTGTCGACGTTTCCGTTTGCGTGGTGTGCGAGCGTCGCGTACGAAACGGCCATGCGCCGCGTGCTACTAATTGGGTCGTCGCCCGCAGACAAACCTGCACAGTGGTCGAGCGAAGTGATTCATCGACGGATTCGCTTGATTCGAAAGCGCGTCAGGTTGCAGATGCTGCATGGTGCATTTGTTTTTGCGCTTGCGTGCTCGGTTGTGGTCGGGGTGATTGTGCCAGAGTCGGTGGCGGGAAAGATTGAGGATGTGTTAAAGGCTCTGGATTCAAAAGGGTAGAGAGGGCCCGTAGTGGCACAATTAAGGATAATATAATGCACTCGTGTTGAAGAAGATCATTTGGGGTCCATGGAGCCAAAACCAAGGTACGGCCAAGGAGGGTAGTATACAAAATCCCGGTCCCGACTCGCGCATAGCGCGTCTGGGCCGAGAAGAAAGATGGGCAAGAGTACAGGAGGGCGATTTAAAAGTCGGACAGATCCTCCAGCTCCACGTCCAGGAAAGTGTCCTCACTAAAACCATGGAGTCTCGAATGTGAGCGATCCAATCTTCCACGTACGCGCACACAAGAAGAGAAACGTACTCGATTCCAGCGACATCACTTGACGGCACTCCCGATGCGTCCTCGAGCGTCGCCGGACTGTTGGACGTGGACACGCTCGCTGAACCTGAAGCGGAAGCGGTCGTGGATCCAGATGCGGATGCAGACGTCGAGGCCGTCGCCGCACTTACCTTGGTTGCCTTTGTCTTGCTCTTCTTGCCCTTCGCGGGCGCCGCCGTGTCGCTTGCTCCCTCAGCACCATCTGCATTCTTCTTGCGGCGTTTGACGGGTGGCTTTTTCGCCTTGGCTGTAGGACCATCAGCACCACCATCGCCGGCGGACGTGTCGCCCACTGCTGTGGATACGCCCGAGCCGACCGAGTCGAGTGAAATGGTGTCTGAAATGAGGCCGGCGGGTGCTGTGTTGGATTTCTGCTTGTGATCAAGCTGTCAGCATCATTTTCGATAATCAGAATGTGAACGTTATGACAATCGCACACACCACTTTGTTGACGGGTTTCTTGCGCTTCTTTGGGTTATCGGCGGTAGCGGCCGCGCTCTTGTCCTTTTCGGGCGAACTGTCTTCTTCGGCATACGACTTGACCCTATTCAACGACGTGCCAAGTTGAGCCGAACCAAACACCGATGCCTGCCCGCGAACCGAATCCAAGCAGCACAGAAGCGTACCCAGCGCGCCGAGCACCCTTGAGCTGCATGCACTTTTCCAAGTGGCGAGCGAGGTGAGTTGCTCCGTACGGTTTATTACATTGCGGGCATCGCACGCGATCATTGGACTTGACAGAATCGGCGTCGTTGCGGAAGATATCGGTGTAAAGCGGGGTATCTGCACGATGATCAGGATGCGATGAGCAATGCACGGCCAGGTGACAGGATTTTCAGGTGGCGTACTGAATTGGCGACATCTGGAAGAAAGAGACACGGATCAACAATTGGGTGAATAAATCAAGCAAATGAAAACAGCACTGAAAGCGTGTTAACGGAACTTACTGAGTGCCGCAGTGAGAGCACACAAGCAGGGAAAGCTTTGCTGTCTTATGTGTTTCCATGACCAGCCCCAGCACGAGGTCCTCAATCATATCGTCGGCCCATTCGCGGGCGAGCTTTTGCACTTGACTTGGATCCATTGCCAAACGCCAATGTTGGATGTGGAGGTTGTGGGCCGTGCGGAGGTGAGACAGGGACAGTACCGCCACGTTGTTGGCCGAGGTCAAGGTTGAGGTCAAGGCACAATGTTCATGTATTGCCCAAGCTTTTCATCGATGTGGGATGGCATTCATGGTTGCCGACTGCTTTGGGCTGTCACCGTCTGCCGACATCTTCAACACGAAAATCAAGCGAGCGCCGCGGGCTTGACTCTGCTCTGGAGGAATGAGGAACCAGCACGATAGGACCTCGCTGCAAAGTACAACATACACGATTCTTCTCCTCTTTCCCATGAGGATGACGCCGAGTAGCGCTGGACAACAGTGCTTGACTTGCGGCCACTCGGGGTCTGGACGCTTTTCCAATTGGATCACCATGGCAGAATCGGTGCGGCTTTTTGACACCAATCGCATTGATCGTAACGTAACAGAAGTGACAGAAGTGACGGATTTACGAGGTCGGCCCTGACCTCTCTTCGTCGGTCGTCTACGACCACACAACATTTCAAGCTTTGAGCAATTATGACAACTACCCTCCATTGACGCTCACTTGCTTGACTGCATTGACCATTCACTCACCTTGTGATTCAGTCCATCCATTTTATCGTCACGTTCCGTCTTCCTCCTTGTTCCCACTTGTCATCATGCCCGCCGGCAGTGCTCAACCTTCACCTGCCGCACGCACCAAGGCAGCTCGACGCACTGCTGCCAGTGCAACAGACGTTTGTCTTTGCCCGCCACACTGACTGGCATTCCATTTCCAATCTTGTAATGTGTCTCACGCCCCATCGCTCCAATGTAACAGATCTTTACCACTCTGGCTTTCGCTAGAGTCCTTGCTGCCCAATCATGGGCTCAAGACTTTCTCGAGTACGCAGCTTCGAGTCACGGCCTCTTGAATGCGTTCCCACCCTCACCCGACATGCTCGCCTGATCATGCTGACAGTGTAAATCCGGACCTCACCTTGCACTTTTTTGCCCGCCGCGACATTCCCGATGGTCTCTTTGATCAATGCTTTGCCTTGACAAAACTCAATGTCGGTCCCATGTACGATGCGGAGAAAGGCGTTGGATGGAACGACGACGAAAAGCTCGCCGATATGAACGACCTCAGCCAGCGGTTCATTGTTTTCACATCGGACGAGCAGCAGGTGCTTGTCGGCTTTCTCATGTACCAGTTTTCCACGGAGGAGCATGCTGAGGAGGAGTGGGAGCAGCCCGTTGGGTATTGGTATGTGTCAGATGCTGTTTTTCGGCCCACTTGGGCGGTATCTCTTTGCTCATCCGTGCCATTGCCCACCAGCTACGAACTCCAGGTGGCGCCTGGTGCGCAAGGAAGGGGTATTGGCTCGTTGTTGACAAGAATGTGCATTGCATGCTGTCGAGCGAGGAGCATGGACAAGCTCATGTTGACGGTATTCAAAGGTATGTAAATGTCCCACTTCCCCTCCACCTTTCATGATTGTCGGTCACATTAGGAGCTAACTTGTCGACAATGAAGCCAACGGATCTGCTATCAAATTTTACAGAAACCAAGGGTACTTTTTGCCGCCTTTGTCACTCTCCCTAAATCATTACTCACACCGGCCCCGGTCACTGCCATACTAGGTTTTCAATTGACCCGACATCCCCAAGCAATTTTACTGGCGAGGATGGCCGGCCACTCAATGTCTACTACGAAATCATGTCGATTCCAACATCGTCATAGCTCTTCACACGCACTTATCTTGCTGTCTAACACTGAATTATGTATTTGCGGTTGTACAATATGGGGGTCAAAAATTGAAAGTGCGTGCCAGTGCGAGACGCCGCGAGTGAAGTGAGGCTGCTGGTGCGATACAAGTTGAAGCAAAAGACAATAAAAAACAAACAAAAAGTCTAAGAAACCCAAAAGTGGACTGAATCAACCGAGCACCATGCACGGCACCATGACCTGAGTGCGAGACGCATCAACGAGGCCAGGAAACAGCTCGCACTGGACGTGAATGATACCATCAGGCGACGATGGGACCGGATCCGCGGAATCAAACATCATGACACGCGGATTGAAAACTGCTCCGCCCGCAACCCCACCATGCCCGTGCGAATTGACCGTCAAGACAGCGGCATACGGGACCTTGGCCTTGATGAGCATCATGGCGCGCAACACGGTCCGCACGGCCCTCCCAACTTGCACTCGGCTCGCCTCCATGACGGGCGCCCAGATCTCGTCTGCAACACGCTGAGCGTCGTGCACCAACCCATCGGTCGCCAGCTTGAACGGATTGTTGCCGCCTTGCGAAATCCAGCTTGGATTGACATGCTGTGCGGCGACGCCGAGCGCGCCAAACCAGCGCGTCATGCCACGTACGCTTGTTGCCTGGTGGGGCACGTTGCCCTGGAATGCTGGAAACGCCAGGATGAGCGACTCGAACTGCGACAGCGCGTGCACAATGGCGGCACCCATGGCCTTGCGCGCTTGCGTGCGTTCCCAGCCCATGAGATGTGTCGGGATGTCGACCTTGGCCATGCCATAAGCGCTGCGCCACTCGTTGGTGAGCTGGGATATGTTGGATGCTAGGGCTGCCGTTTGTTCGGGAGGATGGCCAAACGTGAGCCAGTGAACAGAAATGGATGGGCCGACAAAATCGAGAACGTGGAGCATTTGTTGTGGGAGCGCCGGGGGCTGCGGGTCTTGCTGGTCTTGTTGCTGATCCGATGATCCGCCCGACATGTCTGCGGGAACAGGCGTGAGAACGGAAATGGGTTCCGGATGGGACGGGGTGAGCGGCGCTGCCACGGCGGCGGCTGGCATGGGCGGTGGTGCAAGTGATGCAAACGGCAGCGGCGCCGTGTTTGCATGTGTTGGCGGATTGGGCGTTGTTGAGCGCGAACCAGGCATGGGCGAGGCGCTCGATCCCGGTGGTGCGGGTGACGATGGACGCGGCACGGGCGTCAAGCTGCGCGATCTACCCGGGTACTGTGGTTGCGGCTGCGCAACATCTCCCGGCGTGGGTAGCTGGCGAGCGGGGCGACGCAGAATCGGCTGAGGCATTTGAATAGGAGCAGGACTCGTGGATCGACGTTGAGGGTGATGCTGGCCAAAGACTTGAGCGCGAAGGACAGCAGATGACAAGGCGATCGAGTCGGAGCGGCGGCGCTCGAATGCCGCCGACGGCTGAGGCGGCGCATCGACCGGAGAAGCAAACATGACGTGCTGCCGTAACATGGGTGCGGACGACGTGGACCTCTCGCCAGCGGCGGCAGCTCCCTCAACGCGTTCCAGGACATTTGTGGCAACTTGATCGGTTTCGCGCTTGAATGAGTTGTCGGTTGGACTAGGCGGAGCAGAGTGGTTCATGCGAAGACCGGTACGCAGGGCAGCGGCGAACGCGCTCAACGAGGCAGACGAGCGGCGGGGAGGGACCTCGGGCTGCTCGTCGGCAAAGTTGACGCCCACCGTCGCGCCAGTGGTCAAGGTGGCTTCTGCGGCGGCATTCGGGGCCGTTGAATCGCGGGCCAAGGACTCGTTGGACTCGACCGATATGTCGCGCGAGGCGCGCAGTGACGACCGGCGCGGGTTAGTGCCAGGGCGACTGCCCGTGTTCCCACCATCGGCTGACAAATTGTTGAGTGACAGAGAAGGAGTCAGTGACGGCATGAGGCCATTGACAAGCGGGCCGCGGACAGAACCATGGCGCGAGTTACCGGGCGTTGAGCGGATTTGAGAGTGCGACGCTTCGGACTGGAGAGCGCGGTATCCCTCGGCGGCAGACGGTTGACGAGTGCGCGTGAGTTGCTTTGTCCGCTCCTTGAGCTTTTCACGAGCAACAAAGTAGGCAATCGCAAGCTATCGTGATGGAAGCAGGTCGTCAGTCAGTCAGATCATGTCGGATGTGGAGACACACATTTGATGATGCTCAACATACAAGGACAAGGACACCGCCCAACGTTCCAAACGCAACGCCAAGCACCAAACCGACTTTGGGACGTGTCCCAGCGACCGGGGCAGTGTCTAGGAACGCCGCTTGGCCATAACACGACGGGTTGAATGATGGCGCCTGGGCAATGCACTGTGGGGACTGGATGTTGGTGGTGCGAGACAGGTTTCGTTGAGCCACTGGTTTGGCGGGGGAAGCGGCACTTGAACACAACCGAGTGCGAGAAAGTTGACACGATTGAGGGGCTCTGTGAGTGGCGGGAGCGCGGGAACGGGTGCTTTTGGTCCAGCGTTGCAAGCGGCCAGCAGCGATTCGAGGTCACTTGGCAACGGTTGATTCTTGACGACAAGATGCGCCGCTTTGACGAACTGTGCAGGTAGAGGAGAACCGAGTCTGCAGGTGCCGCTTCGGTTTGGCGCTTGAACAAAGACAGTCTGGTGGGTGTGGGTGTGGCCGTGGCCGTTGCAGCACTCGTGGAAGTGACATTGGGAACGGCGGTCCTTGCCTGCTGGGTGTTGTCTTGGTTTGCACCGTTCCAGGTCAATCACCATGGAGCCCAGTAAAGCCCGGCCGGCGAACCAGGCGGGATTCAGAAGAGCACTCGCTTGGAGAACTTGAAGCTTGATTTGCGCTGCTTGCCAGACCTCGCGGGACCACACCCCGGTGTTGAGCAGGTCCGCCATCAGAGCGGGCCACTCCTTTTGGATGAGGTCCTGTAAAGGCCGAGACTGGCACAGGATGTTGACGGCCATTGTCGGTGATGGTTCAGGCTGCTCGAACGGACTTGTACTGGTTCATTGGTGCTGAAGAGTGAAGGGAACATGCTGCTCTCCCCCGACATGCTCGCTTACGTATCGACGGGAGGCGCTCAAGCTCACCAACAGCCAAGCCTTTGCCTGAGCAGTGCTCCAGCCCAAGCATCTCGGGAGCAGCAAGTCGACGCGTCGTTAGGCTGGTGTTCGCAGGAACACTCAGGCATTTCATGGCGTGGAGGCAGAAAACTGGCTCAGCACGCCAGGTATTGGTCGCCTCTGCATTCAATATTAAAACTGCGGATACGGACAGACAAGCAAAGCAGGCGGCATTCTCGGGACAAACCTACACTCCTACTTTCCCCTAATCACTCCGCGGACCTTTTTCCTCAATGGCAGCACAACCCGGTCGAGCACCTTGGCCAACGACGGTGTGAAGAAAACGCTAGGAGCATGCACAGAAAGAATGAGTTGGCGCTCAGCCTTGCCACTTGTGTGTATCCATTCCAGCAATCAAAGTGTACCTGATGCCAATTCGCAACGGCAACATCATCTTGACAATGCCGTACGCGGCCACCATGTTCACCATGACCCGGGAATCGGGTTCAATGTCCCAGCCATAGTACTTGATGACTCGCTTGATTTTAGCGTTGCTTTCTATTCGACATTTGGGGACGGAGTGATGTGTGAATGACGATGGCGAACGCGGCGTCTGATCGTTGGGTCGCACCATCGAGAACGGATTGCGGGAAGGGAATCTGGATGTCGGACCAGGACAGGCCGTAGTACACGAGTCCCAAAGGTGCAATGGCTGTGAATTCGTGCAGGACGAGAAAAGCTGAAAGGTGGACACATGTTGAGATTCGTGAGGACGAGGGTCGCAAGGAGCAAACGGGGCGACAATGATGAACCATACCGGTCCTGCCAGATTGCGACAGTTTTGCCCAATAATGGCCATTGAAGTCAGGTCTCGTCGTTAACAACTTCGGCGAGTCGACGAAAACACATACAAGTGACTTCCTGGCTTTTCTTTGAACTGTGAGAATTGGACTCGTTGAATCAGCATGGGTATGGTGGGACGTTATGGGTTCAAGAGCAACGACAAACCCGAGCTGCATAGTATCGCCAATCCACCGTGAACCGGCGTCCCGTGTCTCTGCGCTAGCCGCTGCTGTGCCGCTCCCCAACGTTGTGCCTGCAACGTTTTCTCGCGACCGTGGCCCAAACGATGACGGCGATGACTTTGAGGAATTGGTCGATGAAGACAAGAGACGTGAGCGCAATGCTTGCCATTGAAGCGGCGGCCGTTGGCGTTGGACCCAACGCGGGATAGTGCTGACAACTGCGACTGCCGCGAGACGATGGCGGCCGCCCAACACTTGGGCTCGGACGACGGGATCTGATGAGAGCGGAAAAGATCATGGACAAAGGTGCTCAGAGTGCCGAGGTGGTTCTTGCCAGCTTACATACTGCATTGGAGTGGAGTTGGGGTGATGGCCCCAATATCATACAGTATGAATGTTTACAATCGGCGGTTGGCCATAACAGCCGCCATCGAGCTCGATCATGATCAGCCGATCGAATCAATTCTCACACCCAAAGCCATGTCATCCTCTCACTTATCACTCTGCGCACTCGACCTCATCGACTCGCTGGTCCAGTCGCCCGCCTGGCTCAGTCCGCCGCCCGTCACCGACATATTGCCTCCCGCGCTCGTCTCGTCACTCGCAGCGGCTTCAACCACACTCCCGCCCTCGCCTGGCGACCCAGCATTTCAATCCTTTCTCGATGTGATCCGAGAGTCCGGCCGCTCGGTGCTGGAAAATGCAAGCATCGCATGCCCTCCGCCGCCTCCACCCGAGTCTGCACCCACACCAGCACCGCCGCTGCCCGGTCACGACGACGACACGGTCTTGACGGACAACACCAAATCCGCCCTCATCTCCAAGATCAACTCGTTTGTCTCTCTGTACACTTCCCGAATCAAACCCTTGACCACGCCCATCCAGCCTACCTACATTGCTCCGGCCGATCTCGGCAAAATCGCACGCTCCCATGTGGGAACCGCACTCAAAGTCAAGCATCATGTGGACAAGGGCGCAGAGGTGCTGCAGAGGTTGAAGAGGGTGGAGAAAATGCATTCGGCGGCCGCTGGCGCTGATAAGGCGACGAGTCGGACGAGTTTAGGGGCCCGCAAGAGCCGGATATCCGGAGGGGCTAGGAGGAGGTCGGCGGGGACAAAGAGGCAGTAAGCTGAGAGCCTGTCGTTTCATAATCATGCCGAAGCTGGGGTCAAGGACGTCATTCAAGCGAATGTTTCTGTTCTCGACAAAGCTGGACACAGAGCGAGTGCTCCGAAGTCCAGTTGAGATTCGTGAACCAGACCATGTCGCAAGAGCGATGAAAACAGCTATATGAATACATGCATGCATATGGAAGTGTAAAGGAATCCAAACGTAAACAACAAACACACCTGACGCTTACCGGCGCGACCCGCCCTTCTTGGCAATCCTTGGCCCCGGCAACTTGAGCGGGGCCGACAAGCTGTACCGAGTGGTGCTCTTGTCGAAAGCCGACAACCCGAGCTCAGCCTTTTCTGCCGCCGACAAACTGGTTCCGTTACATCCCATGGCACGCAACAACTCTTGGACCTGCGAAATGTTTGCGCCCAAATCCTTGGCCACATCCTGCACACTCAATGAGAACGAGTGCAAATGCAAGTAACACGCGAGCACATGGCACAACAGGCGTGTCTTTGCCCTGGGCGTCAGGGCATGCTTGACCTTAGTGCCGGCCATGGGCACACGGTCCGTGTACCCGTTGAGCAGATCCCAGGCGAGCACATCGGGGCACGCAATCGAGGCAACAAGCGCAGAGTTGCCCTTGAGGTTGGAGTCGCGGCACTTTGTCATGCGCACCAGGTACAGCGCGTACAAGCACAGCGCGGCGCGCGACTGGTCTTGCTTGGGCACGGGCTTTGCGTTGCCCGCCTTGGTCTTTGCCGCGGCCGACCCGGTCCGCTTCACCAGCAACGACACAATCTCGCGCTCGAGCCAAATCCCCGCCTCGTTATCGGCGTCCACGCCCAGCTGCTCCAACAGATCTTTTGCCGACCGAACCTTGGCAACAATCTTCATCAGTGCCCCCTGCGCACGCTGCGGGAACAAGCCATCCAACGGGTACACCTGCGTGACGTCGGTCGCCTGCAAATCGTGCGGCGGCAAGGGGTTATCGAGCTCGAGCTCGAGGGCCAACTCCTCGCTCGTCGGCACAAACTCCAAGCTGTGTTCGACACTCGCGTGCAACTCTCCCGCGGCCTTGTCGAGTGCATCGGCATTGATGCGGCCACGCTCGAGGGCCTTGATGGCCGTCTTTGCGCGCTTGTTACCAAACGTTGTACCAAGGGCGTTGCGTGCCGCCATCATGGACGACTTGTCGACCCGCTCGGCATTGGTCTTGGCGACAAGCTTGTACTTTGGCTCCAAGTGCACCACAGGCGCGGCCACCACGCGCACCTTGCCACGGACCTTGTCAATGATGCCTACGGCATACGTGGCAATGCCCTCGGTGCCCGACGGTTCGCTGAACGAGTCGCCGTACAACTGGATCGTCGGCGAGTCACCCGTGACCACGCGCAGCGACGATTTCGCAGGCGTTTTGAAGTGCGCGTGGCGGTACACGGAAAACGATTGGTCGTCTGAACCGACAACGCCGCCCAGGGTCGCGAGGACGGGGCCAATGGAGCCGTCGGGCGACGGGTCAGATTCGAGGGTAAACTTGCGTTTCATGGTAGGGTGATATATTTGGGGGGTTGTTTCGTGCGTGAGGATATCCCAGTGTTCTTACGCTGGGCAGGATACTTTTGGTACAGGTCGCTGGTGTGGCTGACCGCTGGTCGACCTGACCAAAAAGAAGCGGAGATGTGCATTATGTTCACGTTGTGTTGTCACGTGCTCGGTTACCTACCTCAAACGCGACCAACCTCCAATCGTCTCATCTCCTGCTCCTGAAGAAGAGCAGACATGCAATCGGCACGCCAAAACTCATGCATAGATACTGTGCACAGACGCCCCAAGGATGCCATCCGCAATCCCGCTCTACATCTCAACCATCGCGCTCCACGGACTCGCTTTCGCGGCTGCTGGAACCTCAATCGCCCTCGTGAGCCGGCGAGCACGGAAATCCGGTTCGCCTCACAACGAGCTGTTGCCCATTGACTCGCCACTACGATACATGGCCCTACGATCACGCCTACTCTTGATGTGTGGTATTGGAATGGCACTTGATTCTGTCAACAACATTTACCATTACCATACATTCTTTACCGCAACGCAAGGGTCGAGTTACTCGTTCGTCGTCCATCGCATATCCCGATCCTTTCTGATCCATCCGACAGCATTTTTCAGTGCACTCGCGCTTGTCGCGCGCTGTGCTTCGACTCGGACAAATGTCGACAATGCCAAGCGAAAAAAAATCGTTCGAGTCGCTCGTTGGATCACCACTATCGGTGTTGTCCTTGTCGTTATCGCCTCGGTTACTGAAACTTGGCCCTCGCTCGGTCTGGACAAGGACTTTCAAGCATGGTGATTGATTCACGATTCATTCCTCCGTGGGCATTCCCCATTGCTGTGTATCCGCCACTTGTATCGATTGGATTCGCCTTTTGGGCATTGATGGACAAGAGCGACGGCTGTCAGGTGAACCAACCCTTTGAAAACCCATCGACAGCCAAGACAGAAGCCAGACATCCATCCATCCATTCATCCTCATCCGGTGACAGCAACCCCTCCGGGGCTCGGCAGAAACCCACATGGAAGACACCGCTTCGTGTATTCAAGAAGCTGTCAAAGTCTCCAAATGACCATCATGAAGGGCACAGTCCTGCATGTCCAAAAGATCTGCTGCTCCCTCCAACGCTATCCGCCAACATCTCACTGCCTCTCTTCGTACCATGGCGGCCCTCAATCTGTCCCAATGGCTGTGCATCATCACCTTGACATGTCTTCCCCCGGACTGGACCGTTACGACACTGTCATTTCGCCCAGCAGCCGCCTCGTCGTTTGTGCTGAGCATAACAATCATGACCGAGTGTCTCTTTGAGCGCATCATGCACTATCAACGAAAGAGTGGGACTGCCGCAGGAATGGCTAGTCGCCCGGCCTTGTTTGAGGGAATGACGGTTGTGGATGGAGGTGAGATGGCTGCGGGTGTTGGGAATGTGGTTCTCGTGTGCAGTCCGGCGACATGTCCCCCAACATGTGATACACAGTACACATTTGTACATTGACATACACAGCCAGCCGGTGCGAAAGTGCGTACGGGCAAGTGCATGTATAGTGATCCTGACCAATCTTCTCACACGACCATGGCACTGGTTTACCACATTGATCGTCGATTTATTTCGTAATCCATTGGGCAGGATGGTCAGGCCCATAGATTCGAGACTGTATGGTACCAAAACCAAGCGCTCCATCCGCCTTGCATTGCAGCGGTAAGCTTGGGTGATGCGGTACCAATCAAGGCTGTCTAATACCGTTGCACGAACCCTTTTCGACTACTTTGCCTGGATACCACACGAGCTCTATACCTGATTGACGGGCTGTACCGACCATGTGGCATTCTGCGTTCTGGCCGTTGTCCCAACAGACAATAAGAGCAGCCAAGAGCCCACATCGCCTCTTGCGCCATGTATTGAGTAATCGTCGTGCATCGCTCGTGAGTCTTTACCAGATCGCCGCTTGCGCTCACCTCACCAACTGTCCCTCCGTCTCCCTTTCAACATGTCCCACATGATTATTTCTTTCCTTGCCGTTGTACTGGCTACATCCGCTCTCTTGGCCTTTGATGCTTCGGCTGCGCCGAGTGTATCAAACTTGCCTACCACCGGCTTGGCTCGCATTGCACATTTTTCAGCTGCCTCGCTCATTCGTCGCGATCATGTCACAGGCTCTGGTGAAGCGACCTACTATGACGTGCGTCCTTCCGTATCGCAAGATTTCACACAAAAGCCGCACAATAACTCCATACCTGCTGAATCACAGCCTGGTCTCCGTGCCTGTGAAGCATACAATGGTCCCGCCGAATCAATTGTGGCACTCAACGCCATCGACTTTGGCCCGGCCGTCCCGACGCGCAACTCGCCCGCGTGCTTCTCTTGCGTGCGCATCACGTCTCCATCTGCGCCCAATGCTGCTCCGATCGTAGCCAAGGTCGTTGACAAGTGTCCGGGGTGCAGTAAGGGCGACTTGGACTTGAGCCCCGTGGTGTTTCAACACTTTCACGACTTGGGCAAGGGCAGGTTTCCGGTCGAATGGGTGCATGTGCAGTGTTGAAGGCAATTGCGATGTGCTGGATGCTCTGCCCGTGCCTTGTCCTTTCCCATTGTCTTGCACATATTGGAATGTATACTTTTCAGCTTGAGCAAATCGTGATGTGAACGGATGTGTGACTGACTGACTGTGATGCGAACATGATTCGCGTCCAACTATGTACAACTCGAGAGACATTGTGATTGGAGGAGCAGAGGAGCCACCCGCCGTTGTCACCACACCCGCCACACGAGCAACTCGTCACTCTCAGGTATGCGGCTCTGTGTATTGCTCATGCCACACCATAGAACAAGCCCTCGCTCCGAGCTCGGCTACTCCATGCAACTATCTGTTATTCCTACATAGAGTCCCAGACCTCCCCTCTTCCGCTTCGTTCGCTTGGTGCTCATCTTCAATCAACGTCATTCCCAGCTGGACTGTGGCCCACATCACACGCAAACTCTGCCCAGTACATTCACCATGACCAAGTTCACCTGTGTTCTCACCGTACTGGCTACGGCCGCCTGCCTCGGGACCCTCGCCCAATCTGCTCCAAATGCCCCCGCGGTTCCCGCATCGGGCTCGGGCACGGCCCGCATTGCCCAGTTCTCTGCTGCCGCCGGGTCGCTGTCGCCACTGACCCGGCGTGATCTCTCGGGCACCCACAGCGGTGAAATCACCTACTACGACGTTGGCCTGGGCGCTTGCGAATCAACAAACTCCAACGCCGAGTTTGTGGCTGCGCTCAACCATGTGGACTTTGGACCGGCGTGGCCCGCACGCAACTCGGAGGCGTGCATGGCGTGTGTTGCGATTTCGGCGCCGTCGGCCCCCGAAAAGCCGCCCGTGGTGGTTAAGATTGTCGACAAATGTCCTGGGTGCAAGAAGGGCGATTTGGATGTGAGTCCGCCCGTTTTTGAGCATTTTCATCCGCTGGGCAAGGGCCGGTTTGAGATTTCTTGGACCAAGGTGCCATGCGGTGGCGGGTCAAATGGCGCAAAGCCTGCACCGGCTCCTGCGCCCGCACCTGCTCCCGCTCGCCCTGCGCCGTCGCCGTCGCCGTCGCCGTCTCTGGGGCAACCTTCGCTCGTGCCGCCCATCGTGTTTACCCCACCTGCCGCTCCAGGTGGCGGCGGTACCGACAAACCCAAGGATTCGGGCAAGACCGAGGAATTGCCCGTGCTCGATGGCGCCCTGATCCCAGCCAACCCGGACCCGTCGCCCGCGCCTGGCCGACCAGTCGACACAAACAACTTGCCCAACAACTTGGAGCGCAATGGTGTGCCCAAGGAGGAGCCCAAGCCCGATTTGGTTTCGGGGTTTTCAACGAGCAGTGCAGGTCCGAGTGCGGGCATTAAGATGTCGGCGGTGCTTGGATCGGTTGCTGCGGCGATTGTTGCTATTGTGGTCGTGTAGAATGATTGCACGTTTGTCTTTTGTACACTTGCGCCACTGCCCCTCTTTGTTTTCGCTTTGCATTTTGCGTGGAATCCTGTATACACCCCCTTTGTATAATGCAATGATGCATGGACACACATTCTGGCCTTCCATCGCGCACACTCTGTACCTTGATGTTGCTACAATCGAGTCGCAACTAGAGGCAAGCACATCGACGTGGGATGAAGTTGGGTTCCCTGGCTTGCCCACAGAGAGTGAGCGCATCGACCCAGCCGGGGAGGACGGAACGCAGCCATCCAAACATGCTCAGCGTGGCAATTCTTGCTGGAACGCCCAACACGCCCGTTTTGAATCTCGACTGGGAGGCACTCCGATCTCACGAAGCCTGTTTCGCCCTTTCCTGACCTGCTGGCACGCTCCTGCCCGCGGCCTCCAAAGTCCACAATTGGAAGGAAGCATGTCTTGCCGCCAATGCCATCGAATATACCTGACCTGACCTGACCTGACCTGACCTGACACCAACAAGAACCATGGCCCACCGCCCACCTCTCAACGGTATTTGGCCTTGGACTGTGGCCATTCATTCCGTCGCGTCTACTTGTCCATGTAGCGAGCGCCACTCATCTACTACATATGTATCCAGACATCAAGGGCGACCTCGGCGACCCGCAATCCGTGCGCCTGTACCGCATCGTCATTGAAAACGATGACCTTGTCCTGTCGCACACGTCCCGCGCCAACAACGTCACCGGTCTGGCCGCCGACTACACGGCCGCCCTCGGCTCGGTCACGTCGGCCGTGCCCAATGCCACCATCGACCCGGCCTACTACCTGATCCGCACGGCGGCGAGCGAGTGGCTATTCATCACCTACGTTCCCGATGGCGTCCACCCTAAACTCAAGATGCGCTATGCCTACTCGGAAAACGCACTGAAAAAGGACATGCTTGCGCGCTTCAATTTCTCCGATTCCATGTTTGCCAACACGTGGGACGAGCTCACCTACTCGGGATACCAGGCCCATTTGGCGGCGCAAAAGGTGAGTGCGCTGTCGGTGGAAGAAAAGGAACGTGCTGCACTGGATACGGCGAGCGCAGCCATGGTCACGTCGGCACCCGTTGGGTTGCCTGGCATCATGACGGGTGGCAGGACGGGGAGTGTGGGCAGCTTGTTGAGTGGATCGCCAAAGAGTGGGAGTGGGCTGCTGGCGTTTCCAATGGACGATGCAGTCAAGGCCGAGATCCAAGACAAGGTCCATGTCGGCGGGCATGTCGTCTTGACTGTGGCCAAGGAGACCATTACGCACTGCGTGACCGTGGCCCCAACCGACAAGCTGGCAGACAAGTTGCCCACGGATTTGCCCACCTTTATTGTCTCGCGTCTCAATGAATCGCTTCTTGGTATGTTCAATGGTTCATTCCCTTTTGGGCAGTCACACCGAATCGCTCATGGGTTTGACTATCTTTTGCCAGCAATGACCTTTTGTTGCCCTGAATCGACCCGCGTCAAGGACCGCATGATTGCATCGTCTGCACGCGCCTCGGTACTTGCCTACCTGGAATCGCTGGCCACATTGTCTGATGCGAACGCCGAGACTGAGGTGCGCCCCGCAGGCAAGCAACTCGCCAAGCGCTTTGAGGTTTCCGACATTGAAGACATTCTCAGCTTGGAAGAGATGCGCGTCGAGTGTGGCCTCAACTCGGACGGATCACCCGTGGCAGGAGCTGGCGCGAGGTCAGAGTCGCCGGGTGCTGCAGGCTCGTCGCCTTCACCCACGGCATCGGTGGCCAGCAGCAACCAGTCAGCAGTGCCGGCGTTCAAGCGGCCGCGGCCCCCTGGCCGACCGCGTGCAGGAGGTGCATGATTATGGGTCAAGTGTAACATGTTATTTATGTGCTTAACTTTTTTCATGTCTTCATGATTCGTCCTGGTATCAACATGTATTCTTGTGTCGTCCTCCCTTGCGCACAAGCCTTGGGCGGTTTTCCCCAACATCCTGCCAGCATCCGCCATGTGCCATGTGGATGGATTGGTTGTGGGATTGGAACATTGGCATGACATTGCTTCCACAACATCACCAATTGAAAGCGTACTAAATATCTAAACAGCTTGATTGATGAGATGAGTGTGTATACAATGTTACGAAGCATGTATTCGCACGTTCATAATGCTCTTCATCGGGAAAATATCGTACACACCACACAGACTCGATGCATTCACCATTGCTGTCAACCCATGTACCGTTGTACCATGAATTGACCCTCATCAAGAACCGCGACCCCCATCCACCACCACGCCCCCACCTCCGCCATGTCCCGCACCCAAGACACAGATCCCGGCCCAGAGCCCGATCCTGAATCCGATCCGACACGATCTGACACGGATGCTGACACGGACACGGATGCCGATGCCGATGCTGATGCCGATGCCGCCACCGACGCCAGTGCAGATACAGATCCCGATGCCGAGGGGGACGATGCCGACCGCACGCCCGAGGCCAAAGCCGAGCCAAGGCCGCGCGATTGGCTCCACCTCCCGAGCCAGGTTGGACCAACTGCCTCACGAACTGGTGATGCTCGTCCTCTCACATTTGGTGTCGCTGTGCCGGCACCCGCGCGACCGCCACTGGACGCTGACTCAGCTGCTGTGCACCAACAAGTCCCTCTCCGCGCACACACGGCCGCACGCTTGGCGCTCCGTATCCTCATCGCTATGGGCCGACTGCTCCACGGGCATGTGGATGTGTGCCAATGACCGCGCGCGCTTGCTGTGTCGCCAGCGAGACCCCGTGTACGCACAGTTGACCGATGTTGTGACCATGCCGTTGTGCGACAGTTATCCGGCCGTTCAACCGGAGAATCTCCGGTTCACGACAGAGTATGCGTTTGTGTTTGAGTGTGCGTGCGAAGTGTTGGGGGAGCATTGGCATTTGGGCGGGCCGCAAGAGGCAACGTCAAGCTCCTCCGGTGCCACCTCGTCAAGCCAAGGTGGGTCAGATTCCGATCAATCGTCATCCGCATCGGATCTCGAGGACCAGGAACGGCCACCGGCGCGTCCCGCTCGCCCATCCTCGTCAAACACAACTTTTCTGGCACCATTACCACGCTCAACTCGCAACAGTCGCCGCCGCCGCCGCCGACGACGACGACGACGCCGCCCCCTGCGATTTAATGGCGGCCGTCCCCGAAGTGGACATGGCGACGCTGTCAGCTCAAGCGGCTCCTTCTCTTCCTCCTCTTCCTCCTCCTCTTCATCTTTGTCATCAGTTGATTGTCTCACGGCGCCCACTGCTGTCAACGCCACGCTCCTTCCTCCGCCGTTTGCGGAGCGCATCGCAAACCTCACCAATCTGCGCCGACTCACCATCTCTTCCTCATCCAACGTGCTCGATGCGGCCTCCATGACCACCATGGGCCACGCCCTCGGCTCGGCCTTGCTTGCCACACGTTGCCGCCTCACACACCTGTCAATCGACGTTTCGTCTCACCCAGGCGCCTTTCTTACACCCCTCGCTCACCTCGCCACACCGGCGCTGCGGCATCTGACGCTCAAGTTTGCCGACGCGTCCAATTCTGACCAGCTGCAAGCTAATGTGGCGGCCGACGCCATGATCCGGCACGCACCAAATTTGGAAACGCTCGTCATCTCGGGCCGCGAAATCACCATTCCGCTCTTGTCGACCATTGCTGCAAGCCCGCGGCTCGGGACTCTCGAAATGCACGGCGAAATCATTGACATGGTCGGCGCGCGCGACTACACGTCCGAGTTTTGGCCCACGGCCAGCACACCCGATCTGACCCACTCAACGTCCACGGCCACGTCCACGACACGCCCGCGGTCCATCCACACGCTGCGCTTGTACCTCACTGGCGGCCACGAACCATTGCTTTCAACCATCTACCCATCCCTACACCGCCCTCTCACCTCCCTGTCTTGGCCAGTCGCGCTTGCCTCGCGCGTGTACGCGAGCCTCGTGCTCAACACCCAATCCTTCACGCTGCAGTGTCCACACAACTCCATGTACTTGCACGCCATCCTCAACGACGTGTCGAGCTCGGCCGTGCTCACCCATTTACAGCTGCACGGGTACACGGGCGTAGCGGTCCCACGCAGGCCGCTCAGCAACATTCGCGTGCTCGAGTTTGTGGATGCGCGGCCGCGCGCATTGGTGGCCTTGGTGAGTTCGGGAAGCGTACCCAATTTGGGCGGCTTGGTGGTCCGGGCGACTGCGGGCCACGCTGGAGTCGAGGGAGCCAATTTGGCCGACGACCATCTGGGCGGCACGAGCGGTGCCAGCGACGTGTGCGCGCTGTGGGCACCTGTGGCCTTGCTGGATCCACGCGTCACGGCGCGGCTGCTAGGCGTCCCGATCGACAAGGTGGCCGAATTGCCCCGCACGTTGGCCAGCGTGCACGTCGAGGTGGCGCTTGTGCCAGGCGAGGCGCTCAACAGGGTGCGGGCGGCAGTCGGGTTTCGGCCGGCGAGTATTGTGCCGTATGTGGCCGAGGTACACGGGGTCAATGTCAGCACGTTTGTGGCCAGTGTTGCGGGCGAGGCGAGCGTGCGGTTTCCGTGGGTTGCTGCAACCGCGGCACCGTCCGTGTTGCCAGAGGAGAACCAAACGGACGATCTTGAAGCTGGACGGCAAGTCAAGGTTCAGGTGGAGTACCGCGAGCGGCCGCATTGGACACGGGACCAGAGCGTGACTGTGGTTGTGAATGTGCGGCGCAGTTGCTGGTGAGACTTGATTGTACGATGATTCCGTTTGTATCATTTCCTTGTATTACAAGATTGTGCCGACCCTCGCCTGATCTCGCCTGACAATGTCCCTTGCCCACGCTTCCCACCCATCATTATTGTCACTTGCAACCCCATCGGGCCCCACATCTGCCCGTACCCGCTCGTACTCTGCAATCACCTCATCCAAGGCCTCGGCCGCCTCACGAAACACGTCCCGATCCACATACTTGACATAATGATGCACATTGGCCTTGCGCGCATACAACCTAGAAAACCGGGTGCGCATGCCCGCAAACAGCTCGCCCACCAGCGTGCTATTGGCCAATGCCAGCATGGCGTGTGGGGCGTGCACGGGGGGTGTGCGGCAAAGACCGGTTTTCCAGCCTTCCTGGTTCCACCAGGTAAACGACAGTCGGGGAGTGAGCTTGTTGATGTTGCGCTGGATGTCGGCCACTTGGATAGTGCGTGAGCGGACGAGGGCGGCACAGGCCAGGTAGGTGTGCAGGCGCGGGTCAGTTGGGGTATGGATAAGGTGAGCGGGGCGGGAAAAGGCGGAGGCAAACAAGTGGTCGGTTGCGAGTGACGACGAGGATGGGGTAAGTGTTTGGGTTTGGCAGATGGTGTGGATGAGATGGGGGCAAGTGATGAGACTAGGTATTTGAGTTTTGGGAAAGGAACCAGGTTCATGCTGACTTCGTTGATATCGACATTGAGCGGGCCATCAAACCGCATGGATGCCGTGAGATTGAGCATGACTTGGGCAACAAGATCATTCATGGCATCAAATGGCTTCTTGCCCGCTACCCTCCACACGCTTGCACAAGGGCCTCATTGTCGACCGGCAACACGGCGTCCGCGTACTCGCCGAGCTGCTTGAGTGCCAGCACGGCATTGTAGGGCGATGTGACCACATCGTCCGATGTACGCGAGGGAGCAACCACCGTGGCAAACTGGTACGCCTCGGGTGCGATCTCGTCCCTCAGTACGCCGGCAAGGTAGGTGCCGAGGCCCGACCCAGTGCCGCCGCCCAACGAGTGCACGAGAAACACCGACTGCAGCGAGTCGCACATTTCGGCCTGCTTGCGGATCGAGTTTGCGAGGTGGTCGTGGAAAAGCGGGCCGTAGTGGTGGTGGCCAACGGCCCAGTTGTTGCCTGACCCGTCTGTGGCCGTGATGCGCTGGGACGGGTCCGAGAAGAGCTCGTGCAGCAACGGCGGGACGTTTTGAATGACGCCGACCTCCATGTCGACCATGATGCCGCGGGCACGCAGCGAGTGGATTGGGGAGCCAGAGGACGTCGCGGAGGAATCCGGGCCGTGGTTGGAGAAGAAGGTGGCGAGCGGGGCGTCGTAGATGGCGGTTGGGTTGTGCTGGGCCGCGTGTTCCTCGAGGCACTGGGTCCAGAAGCGCGAGCCGATCTGGTTGCCGGCCTGGCCCACTTGAATCACGAGCGACTGTGGCATCTGATACTGATCCTGGCGGCATACGATTACGATTGCGATTGCAGTGAGTCATTCAGTCTGCATCGAATGCCCATGATATCATATGATACATATGCATGATCTGGAATTGGCATCAAGTGAGTGGGTGAGGGAGTGAGTCACTGCAATTGCACTACGATGTGCATACCCACAACGCACTACACTCTGCAGACGAGCCAACGCCATGGATAATACAAGTAAAACCACCAGCAACCGCCCTCGACGCCAAAGCCCTTGCGCATCAAGGCAAAGTCTCTGGCGCTGGCACGGTCGAGGGCACAGCCACGACCGCCGCCAACAACACCCCCTCCCGGGCCCACAGTCACTGTGACAGCACCGGTTCCACTTCCACCCACGGCGGCCAGAGCAACGGCTCGGAAGCGAACAGCAGACCTCAACGATAAACTATCCGAATCGGAAAGCGATGCCCTGAGCGACGACGACCCGCTCCGCAACCCAACAAACCCAACAAGAGCAACGAAAGGAAAGGCCAACGCCAGTGCCCGCGCATCCAAGGCAAAAAGGCAAAGACCCAAGACTCGTTTCCGCTGCCCGACCGCCTGTCCTCGCTCGCCCACTCTTTTCCTCCATTGCAACCACTCTGGCCTTTCTCGCCGCGAGAAATCTCTTTGCAATTCCGCTCACAACCCTCCAATCTTCGTTGCCATCATTGACCTTGCAATCGTTGCGCGATCTGTTGGCCATTGCCCCTCAGCTCCTCACTGCTGGCTACGCCGACGACAATGACGACTCGGGAAAACGCATTGACGATGTCGGCAGCTCGCCCCTCAAACCACTCACGTCCAGCACAACGCGCAAGACCCTTGTCGTGAGTTTGCGTGACCGATCATCCATCATGCCGGCGAATATCGCGCATGCTGCGGATGCAAAGGGCGCAGCAATCAGGTTGAGGAGGGTCAAGGGCGCTGTGCAGGCGGCGGTCAAGGAGTTTGGCGAAACGTTGGACGCATTTGTCGCGCAACACGGTGTGCCGTCAACTCACTCTGCAGCGGAAACTCGAGATGAATGGTGGGATCGCACAATGAACGACTTGACGGCAGCCATTCTACCTGACCAAGATTCAGAACGACCAGTACCCAAACCACCTCGCTATCTGTCGGCACCCTCTATTCCCATCGACTCAATGGCCGCTGGTTCATCGTCCACCTCGTCCAACAACGCCAGCGACGGCCCACATCAGCTCGATTCGGTCATTGATCTCTTCCAATCTGCAATTGTTTCTGAACCCTTTTATCGCTCGCAAATTGTGGCCACCCACCTGACCCCAGCCCGAGACCCAACCCTGATTCCCTTTTCGACACTGACGCCCGACCCAATCCCGGAAGCCATTGCTCACGGCCTACAAACCGCACGCAACATCACCCACCTGTACGCCCACCAAGTCGACGGCATTCGCCACGTGCTCAACAACAACCACCTTATTGTCACCACGTCGACCGCATCGGGCAAATCGCTCATTTACCTAATTCCCATCCTGACCCAGCTGTTCACAAGCACGCCTACGCACCGCCCACGCGCCCTGTACATATCTCCCACAAAAGCCCTCGCGCAAGACCAAATGCGCTCGCTCACGTCACTCATCTCAAGCATCCCCGGACTCGACTGGGTCCGTGTGTCCACATTTGACGGCGACACGCCTATGCGCGACCGCGGCGCGATCCGTGATTCGGCACATGTGCTGTTTACCAATCCAGACATGTTGCACTTGACCATCTTGCCCAATCATTTCGAGTGGGTTGCGTTTTGGCGCGCGCTCAAGTACCTTGTTCTGGACGAAGTCCACATGTACGAAGGCGGGTTTGGCGCACATGTTGGGTGGGTTCTACGCAGGATGATTCGGGTGGCAAGGTATTATGGGAACCGCGAATTGGTCGTGGTTGCATGTTCGGCAACTATAGGGAATCCCGTACCTATATTTCCGTTTGTTTTCACGCTCATTGGTCCTTCATCGCTCACTGAAGACTCGTGGCGATGCGTTCCATGTATGTAGATTGAACACGCAAGGTCGCTCATGCACTTTACCCCAATTCATCTGTCGTCAGACACGTCCCCAACCCCACCTCGCCTGTCGCTCATCTGGAACCCACCACCGCTCAACCCATCCGACCTGCGCGCCGGCCGGCTTCCGCTCATCTCTGAAACCGCTCGCCTGTTTGTTTTTCTGATCCGGCGCAGCGTGCACACGGTGGCGTTTGCAAAGACAAGGTCGCAGTGCGAGCTGCTCTTCAAGGACATTGTCACGTTGCTGGGCGAGGGCAGCCCCGCACTCATTTCCAGGGTCAAGGCGTACCGATCCGGGTATGACGCGGGTGACCGGCGAAAGGTGGAGCGTGGGATGAGTGCGGGCGAGTATTTGGGGGTGGTGGCGACCAGCGCGTTGGAGGTTGGCGTGGATATTGGGCAGGTGGATGCTGTGGTACATATGGGATTTATGGGGCATGCGGCGTTGGTATGTTTTTTTTTTCCGTTTTGGTTCATTGCACGCTGCATGTCCTCACATTGGCTTATGAATGGAGTAGAAACAACAAGCGGGCCGTGCGGGCCGGCGTGGCCGTGACTGTCTCTCGATTCTCGTGTGCAGCAACAACCCGCTGGATCAACACTTTGCCAGGCATCCCGACAAGCTGTTTTCGCATACGAGCGACGAGCATGTCACCACAGATTTGACTTGCGTGGATGTGGTTGCGGGCCATGTTGCGTGTGCGGCTTATGAGGTCCCCATTCGACTTCAAGTGGACAATGAGGCGGGTCAAGTGGAGGGAGGAGACAATGGTGATGAAGATTTGTTGTTGGAAATCGAAGGGGTCAAGGAGGCTGTCGTCAGTGAATTGAGGTGGAACCCCGAAGCAGGTGTACGCTCTTTTTTTCACTCTGTCCTGTTTCGTTTTCTGTAATCACTCAGCACACGGACCTCCAGTGGTACGAATGCCCGCACGCATATCCGTCACGCGCCGTCGCCATCCGCGCTATCGACGAGCAAGCATTCACCTTGATCGATACCACCAACGCTTCGTCGCCCACTGTGCTCGAATCGCTCGAACTGTCGCGCGCCATGTTTTCCATCTACGTTGGCGGCATCTACCTGCACCAAGGCCAATCGTACCTGATCCTGGCCGTCAGCGACGAGCGCATGTCTGCAAAGCTGCGCCGCACCACGGCCTCGTATTTCACACGCAAGCGCGCGTACAAGGACGTGGACCCGGTGCGCGACAGGGCGCGCAAGGTTGTCGGGCCCATTGAGGCAAAGTATGCCGACATGCAAGTCAAGCATCATGTATTTGGGTTTCTCAAGTATGACAATGCAACGCACAAGCTGCTCGAGTCGGTCGAGTTGGCAACCCCGCCATTTTATCGCGGCGCGCGCGGCGTGTACTTTGACATTCCCGGTTGGCTTGCTGCTGAACTCGCCGTTGGCGGCAGCGCAAATTCGTCGCCCAATATCGATGTCAATGTCAATGTGGATGCGGACGCGGTTGACCGCCAGGCGCGCACATTACGGATCTCGGGTACGCCGCCATTCACGCTGTCAATCATGCCCTCATGCACGTGGTTGCGACTGTGGCGGTTGTGGGTGAGGGCGCGAGGGTTGGCACAGAATGTCGCGGGCTGGCGAGCACGCGGCCGCGGCCGTTGCGGTATGTTCTTGATTGGTGGATCTTGTGGGAATAGCATACTCACCTGTGCTTGGGATGTGCGGACAGGGTCATCTTGTACGAGGATCCAAAGGCTGGGTCGGGAGTCGCACACCGCATGTTTGATGCAATCGAATATGTGCTTGAAACGGCGCTCACTTTGGTGAGCGAGTGTCCTTGCGAGGATGGGTGTCCGGAGTGTACGCTGTATCTCTCTTTACTTTTGTCTCGCTGCAGATGGAACCTGACAGACTCGGTGGCTTCAAAGGCGTGATGCACGAGCAGTGTCCATATCACAATGACCTCTTGTCCAAGGCCAAGGCAATGTACCTCCTGCAACGCATTCTCAAGAATGATCTAGTGAACCATGATACGGCCTAGGTGAATCGTGGATACAATGTGTGATGTTCGCCGGTCAGCGTTGTCCTGCTTTTGCGACGTATACAAAGTACATGTACATATGAAAATCCTGTTTGGGCCAGTTGTCTCGCCTCTTGCCTCTCGCTTTTTGCGATTCTGGGAATCTGGGTGGCATTTCAGTGCTATGTATGCGTTGTGCTTGTGCTGGGCATCAGCTTGCAAGGGGGCCGATCAGAGGACGTTCGTTACGCCACTTCCAATCTATCATGCAGTATATACTGCTGCTGAAGTCTCCACTCCTGATCCAAGTCTTGATATTCAACTGGCTGATTTCACTTGGGGCCCTTGTATCGGTCGCATTCAGAACCACATTGACAGCAAGTGCACTCGACTCGAGTACCTTGACCCGCAATGGATATAATCCTGGCCAGCTAAACCAACCTCGATTGTGATTCGTCACTTGACCACGACCCTTGTCGATAATCCTCGTAATCCTCATGTATTCTCTCGGTAAGTTGAGCACATCGTCCGCATCATATGACCTCTGGATGGTAGGCCTGGGCTGCAAGGCTGGCGCCCTGAGGGTGTGGGTGCACTGAGCCTCAATGATAGCGTTAGCTTACGTGAGTTGTTGACAAGTATATTGAGCAATAGTGTCTGGGGTCCAGGGGTTCATAATGTCACTCTAGGTTAGCGCGTTCGGTCAGCCAAGAAGCAAGTGTGTGACTGACAAATATCTCACGACAGCCTCACGAGCTTGAATAATCTCGCACCACATGCAAACAACCATTGGCAGTCTTTGGAACAAGAAATGAAACCGAAACCAATGGATGCAAGCCTGATTGGGTCTGTCAACAATGACCGACACTGTTCGCACGGGCACGCAACCGATTTCGTAAGCACAAATGACGCCCCTTCACACAAGCACACAGGACAAGCGGAATGAGAGACGCGTTTCGCTCTTGTTCCATGCCACCGGCGATGCACATGGCGCTGGCGCTGCCCCAGAATGTCGCAGGAGTGCGTTGCGCAAGGGCAATGGAAGATTGCACCGCGAAAGGCAAATGATGATGAGGCAGAGAGGATTGGTCATCGATGAGGCTCTTTGCTTGGAGCGCAAAGCACAATACTTGCACGTTTTTGGTTTTGCTTATGATGGTGTGATCAGTTCTCGATAATCTCCTTGCTCCCCGCTGGGGTCAAGGCAGACGGGCGCCAAGGGTATAAAAGCGGGCGGCAACCCCTGCACGTCGTCCTCCTTACTTGAGTCGACACGTATCGAGTTCATCCTCTCTCCTTGCACACCTTCGCTCGCGCTTCAACACCACAACCAAAAGTTCATTTCACCATGACTGCCAAGGCCAAGGTAAGCGTTGGCCGTGTACCACAACATGCATACAATATCCGCAAGCGATCACACTTGATGCTTACTCCGTCCTGCGTCTTGCCCCGATCGCACAGATTGCCATCATTTACTACTCGACCTACGGCCACGTCTTGACGCTGGCCAAGGAACTCAAGGCCGGCATCGAGTCGACGTCGCACGCCGAGGCCACCATCTACCGTGTTGCTGAAACCTTGCCCAAGGAGGTGCTCGAGAAGATGCACGCGCCGCCCGCGGCCGATTTCCCGCTTGCGACGCCCGAGACGCTCAAGGAGGCTGACGGAATCCTTCTGGGCTTCCCCACACGCTTCGGCATCGTTCCCGCGCAATTAAAGGTGTTTTGGTATTTTTTTGTTGATTTTTCATTCGGCAGGCATTTGACTGATCACATATGCGTGTTTTGCCCCACGTAGGCATTCCTCGACTCGACTGGCCAACTCTGGGGCACGCAAGCGCTCGCAGGCAAGCCGATCGGTTTCTTCTTCTCGACGGCGTCGCAGTCGGGCGGCCAAGAGTCGACCGCGTTGACGCTGCTTCCCTACATCGCGCACCACGGGCTCGTGTTTGTGCCCAATGGCTACTCCAACTCTCACCTTTTCAACGTGGACGAAGTGGTGGGCGGATCTGCGTGGGGCGCCGGCACCGTGGCTGGCCCGACTGGCGCACGCCAGCCGTCCGACAAGGAGAAGGAGGTGGCGAGGACCCAAGGAAAGAACTTTGCCACGTTTGCCGCCAAGCTCAAGAACGCCCCGGCTTTGTAAGGAGTGAAGGTGCGTGGGTTGTGCGAGCCGTCATTTGCCGCCGATGAATTGGCTGGGCAATGACGTTCCCCCGAAAAATTGATGGTCGCAAATGCTTCAAGGATATGCTATACAACTTGATACTCCCTTGCTTGAGTCGTGTGACTTGAGCGCGAGCGAAATCGCCTGAATCGAAGAACATCAGCAGCAGAAAAGATGTAAAATGGGGGATCAGGAAGAGAAGGGTAGGTTAGGCAATTCACAACCAGAAGAGCGAAAAGCAAGACTCTCGTCGAACGAGCGCGAGCAACAATTACGGAAATAAGCGACAGAATTGGACATGACGAAGGTGGGGGATCAAGCAGACTGCCTCAAAACACAACCTTCTTGACGCCCTTCCTACTCCCAGCTGCCATAGGTGCCGCCGCGGCTGCAACCGCCTTCTTTGCCGATTTGGCCTGATCCATGTTGTGCAACGCAATAAACACATCGTCTGCATCGGCACTCTGATCCGCCGTGACCGTGCCCACCATGGTGGCCATCTCCTCCTCGACCTTGCTTGGCTTGCAATCCTTTGCCAAATGCTGGACCGATCCGCAAATGTGGCAGCATCCGCCGTTGAGGTACATGCCGCGCTCGTTCTTTGGGCATTGGCCCGCCAAGTGGCCCGTCTCGTTGCAGTGGAAGCACTGTGCGTAAGGGAGAATCACCTTGCCCGTGGCTTCGTCACGTGGCGCCTTGAAGCGTGCGGGGCAGTCTTTGAGCGTGTGTTTGGAAGCACCGCACAGGTAGCATTTCACTTTGGAGAGGTCCGGGGTGGATGAAGAGGACGAGGATTTGGTGGGTGAGCTCGGGTTGGACGAAGAGACCGATGTGCATTCCTTGATGGAATGGCCCGGCTGGCGGCACGAAAAGCAGATCTGGACGTTGGTGTCGAGGTGTGAGTACCGAGTTGGATGAACTGATATAAAAAAAGAGGTGCAAGAACAAACCTGCGACTTTTTCTTCTTGTCCTTTTTCGCCTGCTTGCGATCGGGTCGTGGACGCTTGGGCTTGGAAGCGCCATCCTGGTCGTCATTGTCTGGAAGCATGGAACAGTGAATATGTTAGCGAATGGACGGCGATCGGCAATGGCGAGGGACGCGGCAACAACGTATCAACATACCTGGATTTGACCGCTTCTTATTATTCCGCTGCTGCTGCTTGCCCTTACCCTTTCCTTTGCCCTTGTCCGCGTTCCCAGATGCGCTTGCGTTGTCAGTCGGGGCCGATGCGCCGCCTGTTTGCGCCAATGACGGCGGTGAGTGCGGGACTGGCGAAGCTGAGACGGGGGAAGACACTGCAGACGCAACAGCCGAGTCGGAAACTGACGACGTTTTTGCGGGTGATGAAGCGTTTGGTGGACGTTGTTGCTGATGCTTTTGTTGCTTACTCGCGTTTGACTTGCGGCCCGCGGCACCGCCTTGACGCTGCTGCTGCGATTGCTTGGAACCGCTAGAACCAGCGCTAGGGGCTGATGGCGGATGGTTGGTCGGTCCAGTCGAGTTTGGCGCAGCTGCGGATGACAAGGTTCCCGCCGCGAGTTGCGACTTGGTGGGCATGACGGGGCGGGAAACAAACTCGGACGAATCGTGGCCGCCGTTTCGGTGGGTGACGTTGAGTGTGTATCGTGTCATGATCGATCGCCGTGGATGGGGCTATTTTGTCGGTGTGGGTGTGCGGTGTCAAACAAAACGGGCTGCATGCATGGATAAGGGTGATAGTGGCACAGTGCCGATATGCTGGGGGAACGGTCTGCAGACTGGGTGTGTGTACGGCAGGGTATCGGGGTCGAATGCCTTGCGCAGTACGCACGTGTATGTGCCAGGTGACTCGATACGATTCGCTCAATTGAGTCCTCTCTCTCTCCATTGTACAGCTGAGCTGTGCGATGGAACGAACGCGTTCGAGGTCAATTGTTTGCACGCCTCACATATGTTCACGTGACGCGTTACCTACCCGCTCCTTTTGTTCTCTGATGTATACGTTTGGACAAGAACGCTTGATTCCTTCCAAGTCGTCCGTCGACTTGAGCAGCCGCGACTGGGCACTGAGAACAAAGACAGCTTGTGGCCATATCACTACATCGAAACCGACACGCATTTTCCCCAGCCTGCTCTGAAAGTGGCTCTACAACAGTCATCCTCAAGTACAGGAAGTGTTGATTAGAACAGAAACTAGGAGAGTATATTATCAGAGTGTGTCGTCTTGAATAACCTGGCTCCTGAGCCGTGAATCTATGCCGTGCAGCAGTCGCACAAAATCAGCCAACCGACGTGGTCCCATACAATCAATCAATTGCTTGGTTCCATTGCCCAAACTCAAGTCCTGTTGCGCTTACCGGCGACCCCCACGACGACCAGCACCACGGCGACCTCCACCGCGCACGCCGCCATTGCCACCACGGCGGCCACCACGGCGGCCGCCCGTGCGCCTACCACCGCGCCCACCAGCCGACTCATCATCATCACCTCCGCGACGGCCAGCTCCACCGCGCGCACGACGACCTTGACCGCGACCGCCAATTTCGCCCGCTTGAATCGAGCGAATCACTTGCAAAACGCGCTCGGGAACGCGGCCGCCGGCAACCACTTCATTGGACACGTCGTCACGGCGGCTCCACCGCGACCGCCGACGCCGCGCACAGGGCGTGGGCGGCGGAGGAGGAGCGGGCATGGACTGGGCACCCAGGGGCAGAAGCACCCGCCGCCAACCATGGGCGCATTCGGAACCATGTTAAAGAATGCATTTGGACCAGCAGCGCCGCGGAATGCGACTTGGCCAAAGTTGGGCGGGAAACCAAATTGCTGTTGCTGTGGGAACGACGGGAACCCACCGCCAAATCCAGCGGTCGCACCGGCAAACATGGCTTGTTGAGGACCAGCTGGGAATGGCCCGAATGGAACCTGCTGACCTGGGAATCCGCCAAATGCGGGTGCTTGCTGAGGCGCAAATCCGCCAAACGGCTGCTGCTGCTGCTGCGGGAATCCAAAGGCAGCCCATGCCTGCACTTGAGGAGCGGGAGCAAACGCTTGCTGTTGCTGTTGCGGAGCGGGAGGAGCGGGAGGAGCGGGAGCCTGCTGGCGAGGAGCAGCTTGGGCAGCTGGGCGCGCTTGAGGCGGAGCAGCTTGCGGCGCAGCTTCACCACCACCGCCACTTTGTTCTGGTTGAGGCTCTTCTTCACTTGACGCGGCGCCACCACCGCCCATGAAGCGACCTGCGATTCCGCTCACGGCACCAAGCTTTTTGCCCAACGGACCTGGAACCATTGATGTTGCGCCGCGTAAGGCACCACCAATGTCGCCCCTGGACGCTGCCTACCGCCATCACACGTTACGAGTCAGCAAGATGACGGTGTCAAGTAGGTAAACGTCAAACCTGGACGCACCCCGACGACGTTCTTGATCGCACCAATCTTGCCACCCACACCCGGAATCCTCGACGCCATGCTTGTGATTCTTCCAATCTTGCCGCCGACGCCTGGGATTCGACGTGCCACACGAGCGATCTTTGCGATTTTGCCAAAGAACGCGTGCGATTCTTGCGGCACCATAGCCAGAGTCGCGAGAAAGAGGACCAGGAGGATCGAAACCCGGGAAATGGAGCCACGAGGGCGGACAGGAGCCGAAGAATGATACTGAGGCGACATGATGGACGGACGCGGGCTGCAGTGGATTGGCTTGATGGTGGTGCCGTGACTTACGCCGAGGTATTTCAGACGGGATGTATTTGACTTCTATTAGCAAATCGCTTGGGAGTGGGACGTATATGGGCGTTCAATGGGACCCGGAGTCAACTGACGAGGGGTCCGGTGTTCTTGTTCTCGAACAGCGCGCCAATTGCGACCATCAATCTGTTCCCACGCTGAATTCCTGGTTGCCCAAACGTCTGCAAACAAGCAGCTTTTCGCAGCACATAGCATCCGTTTTGAGGCTCTTGCTCACCCCGGCACGGCTGTTTTCGCGCAAAAGAACCCATCGCAAGAGCAAACAAAAGAGGTCATGGGAGCTGGGTGCAGACAGTCGCAAACAAGAGATCAAGCTTTCGATGGACCGATATTACAAATGTAGCTGGTACACCCACCCTGCTAAACATCCTTCCTTCCTGAAAAGTAGAGCAGTCTTTGCTGAATAGCAATGCATGCGTATTCAATGTAGCTCGTTGGTTGCATCCTTCCTCACCCATCCTCATCCTCGCTCACTATCGCTTTTTGTTTTGCTCTTGGCTCGATCCGCCGACCACACGTCCATGTTTGACTCCATTGTTTTCCATTGGTGCGCCTCCGACAACCAATTGCCAAACGCATGCATTGCTTCGCGCTGTGCGTCTGGTAGCGCTTCCTGAACACGAGAAAAGTGAGTTTGCGAGAGAAAAGCCCGTCGCGGTGCGATGATGATGATGATGATGCGGGCTGCTCGGAACTCATCCGGTCTTGCGAATCAAGTACCGGCACTACTATTGCCAACGTGTGGTTTCCCACGTCATGTCTCTTTTTCTCTTCGGCGAATCCGAGCAATTGGCGTTCACCACCTCTGTCTGTACCGGTTGCCGAATCGGTGCCTAGCTTCGTGGGCTGGCTGGCCCATTCGCCTCCGAGGCAGTATACGTTCATCGATTGTCTACGTCAAGTCGCCGCCTTGGGGATCTGGGAATCCTTGGTGGACTGTTCGCAACTGGCGCGAGGATCAGGGGGGACCACAATGGGACCAGTGACAACGCTTCGGCCGCGTCACGTTCTTTTCTGTTGCCCCTTGATCCAACGACCGCCGACCGCAACCTTGACATCTCCTCCGGGGGAGCATTCGTATGATCTAAATAGGGCAAGGTTTAGGCGTCAGGAACATTGGTCGTTGACAGGGTGCCCGGAAATTCCTGCGAGTCAGGCGCAGCCCTTTCTTTTCTTCATTACAAACATTGTGTCGGTCTTTCAACAGCGGATCCATCAAGTGGCCCATCTTGTGTCGTCCATTATTAACCTTGGCCACTCTTGCTACTTTTTGCCCGAATCCACTCATGATGCTAGTTAATTCATTCCACCCGATCGCTCAATGTCCTCGTGCCTTGTGCAAGTGACGTAGCAGCCAGATGCCAGATAGTGGCACTTGACTGTCCCGATCACGATGCTATTAACCACAAAATGTACGAGTGTTTGATAGAGCGGGAAACAAAATAGTAAGTTACGGATATCCAAGATATCTCAAAGAGAAATGAGCCATGCGAAACCACATTCGAAGCGTTAATCCGACCAGCCTTTGAAACCCCATTCGATGACAATTGTTTCGTCAGCTAACAGCAAGTCGAGCAAATCTTGACCGCATTTACTGTCTCCTCCTCCCACCGCGGCCCGCAATGCCCGCACCATTCTTCCCGATCCGCACACGCCGAACGATCCTTGTTCTCTGCTTGGGCTGCCAACGGCCGCCGTCCTCCACCACATTGTTGTTGACGTACTGCCCAATCCTTCCTGCTTGAATCGCGCGAATGACTTGCAGTACGCGCATGGGAATCCGTCCGCCGTCCGCAACCGATATCTCGTCAATGTATTCTTGGTCACCAGCAAAATACTCGTCCTCGTCGTGTGGTGTCATCCATGAACGCGAATCGCCACAGCCACATGAAGTAGGAGGAGGAGGAACCACGGATTGGGCTGCCATGGAGGCACAGGGGCAGTAGCATTGGCCCGGAATGATGGGTACGGCGGAAGCCCCCATGGTTGGGTATGTGAAAGCAGAGAGGCCGTAAACGTTCGGGTTCGGTTGGAATTGAAATCCATTGCCCATCATCGATGCAAATGCCACTTGCTGCTGCTGAAGATGAGCTTGCGAAAAACCGTTGAACGGCATTGCTTGAAGTTGCTGACCACCAGAGAACGGAACGGGCATGGCACCGGGAATGTTCTGCACCGTCGCGGATCCGTAAACAAGGGGCTGCGGCGTGTTAACCGGACTTGAAAAGCTGCTAGGAAAGCCAGGTTGCTGCGCAGCAGCAAATGGGCCGCCAAATGCGCCAGGAGCGGTAGCTGGATTCGCATTTGCACCAATCGCTGGCTGTTGCGAGTAGCTTGGCAAGGCTTGTGCTGGCTGTGTGCGAACTTGTGTGATGGCCTGTGATGCCCTGGTGACCGGCTGCTGGTTCCTTACAGGCGCTGACACAGGTGCGGGAGCAGCTTGCGCTTGTGCCAGCTCGCCCGCAGGCGGCCCGGCTTCGACACTTGCTGCTGGAGCTGGTAGGGGCTCAGGCGGCTCCTCAGCTTCGGCCTCGGGCTGTGGAGCCATTTGTGGGATGAGGCCGCCAACAACGCCACTTGCCATCTGTGTGACGCTGCCCAGCGCGCCGCCAATATCGCCACGAGCAACAGACTTGACAATGCCGCCAATTGGACGGAGCACCGCGATCTTCGAACGGGCAATGTTTTTCAAGTCGCCGCCGATGCCCTTGGCGTGTTTAATACCACCCTTGATATCGAGGCGTGAGAATGACTGTTGGTGTGGTCATGGGAGCAGCGAGTCACTCAGTGATCTTGTGAGATTCAACAGCGAAGAGGAACAGACACGCACATTGAGAGCGCCAGTGACACTTCCAAGCTTTGATCCCACGCCCGGAATCTTGGACACCACATTAGCAATCGACCGAATCTTGGCCAGCGGACCCAAGTTGGTCGCCGCTCCAACCAATGCGCCCTTGATGTCACCCCGGGCCACGCTACGCACGACATTAGCCACAGCTTGGACCTTGTTGCCGATAACAGGGATCCTCGTCACGACCCGAAAAACCCTGGTCGCGGCACGCCTGAAAAAGCCGCCAATGCGGCGGAAGAAGCGAAATGCCTCGACCTGATCAATCACAGTGCCCGATAGCAGAAGACCGACAATCAACAGCGTGAGAAAACGCATGCGCTTGGACGTGCGAAAGCCGACGCGTCGCGCGTGCTTGGACTTTCCGCGATGGATGACGATCGCGGCACTGGCCGAGGGCTGGAGGATCTGACGGCGAAGGAGCGGGTTGTACACGGGCATGATGAAACTGGGCGACGCTTCGTATGGGTTTGAGCCGGATACGTTTCGTGTTGACGAGCCGAGAGCTTTGATGGGAAATCGCATGTGGGATGCGTTTGCGGTGGTGGACGGACACCTTGATCCCAAACAGGGGTGCCGACCGACAGGCCTGCTGGCGGAGTGACCGTCCATAGCTCCTTCTCTTTGCTCCAATGCTCGCGAGGTGTTGGGAAACGCGTGACTGGATTGTGCGACGATTGATCATGGCCAGCTCATCAGATGTATTTGAAACTCAGCGCTGGAACACAGCTGGTCCAGCAGTTTTCCCTTCAAGTTGACGCAGATGATGTGACATGGGACAGGATGCCAGTGGATCATTGTTTGGAACTCGTATGTAAGTCGCCACTCGAATCGGGCAAGCCGACGTTGGTATTCAAGCGGCTGGGATGAAGAAAAGAATGTCGACTGCCATAAAGAATGGCGCCGTAAGGGCTGTAAAAGCGAGACAGGCTTCCATGACAATGGAATCGTTGGTCGCCGAGCTCAAACCGGGGGGAAAGTCATTTACTTCGTCGAATGCACATATGACAAAAGAATTGCCGAGAGCTGATGTGGTGTAATGCATGCATACATCCGTTTGCATCCACGAGTATCTTATCACTTGTGGATCCTGCAGGGTCCTCAGTTGCTGCAAACATCGCCTTGCCCTTTACATCAAGCGTTTGTGCCTCGACTGTCTCGGCTCGGATCAATTCCAGGAGTAGAGACATTTTCTCATTGACTTTGCCGCAATAGTGTTTCTGACCAGAGGTACTAGCAGGACCCCTCTGATACATAAAGACTGCTCCACTTGTTGCTCTCCATCAGGATAGCAAAAACAAAGGTAATCAGCCGTGTTCATAAACTCGGCTATACAAAAAACCAGAATACGATGCTGCAATGTAGAGCCTCAAAAAGACCAGCAAGGACATCATTTCGCCAATGGGAGAAATACATCACCGCCAGACGGGTGACCATGCGAGAAGCGCGACTGCTCCCGAAAGCATCGTTTGACTTTCTGCGATTGTCTCCAAAGTATAATACTTGCAAGCTCGCACTACGCTTATCTCCTCCTCTCACCGCGGCCGGCAATGCCCGTACCATTCTTCCCGATCCGCACACGCCGAACGATCCTTGTCTTCTGCTTGGGCTGCCGCCGACGGCCATCTTCCACCACATCGTTCTTGATGTACTGCCCAATCCTTCCTGCTTGAATCGCGCGAATGACTTGCAGTACGCGCATGGGAATCCGTCCGCCGTCCGCAACTGAAATCTCGTCAATGTATTCTTGGTCGCCTGCGAAGTATTCATCCTCGTCGTGCGGCGTCATCCATGAACGCGAATCGCCACAGCCACACGAAGTGGGATCAGTAGGAACCACAGATCGGGTACCTGCGGACGTTGCCGCCACGGGCGAGCAGGGACAGTAGCATTGGCCGGGAGCGACGGCAACAGGCGAGGCTCCAGCGGTTGGATACGAGAAGACAGAAGGATTGTATCCGTTTTGGTTGGGTTGATATGCAAAGCCGTTGGCCATCATTGGTGTATACATCTGCTGCTGGCCGTGTTGGTTCGGTGGCAATGCGGCCGCTTGCGGCTGAATCGGAACAAGTTGACCAAACTGGTTGACATATGCTGAATGTTGCTGCTGTTGGCCATAGTTATTGAACTGTGATGCCTGTTGTTGCTGCTGGCCGCCGAAGAATGGGACCGGCATGGCGCCAGGAACATTTGCCACCACGGCAGGCTGATAAGGCAATGACTGGTAATACAGCTGCTGCACGTTGTGTGGGCTGGGTTGCTGTGGCCCACCAGTGGGAACGGCGCTATAACCACCAGGGGCAGCCACTGGACTTGCGTACAAGCTGGATTGAGATTGCTGCTGGAAACTCGACATATGCACCGGCGCCGAAGATTGCTGAAGAATGGCATGGCCGCTTGCGGACTCCTTGTGATCGACTGCCGCTTCTCCGGGGGCGCAGAAGCAGGCGCAGGAGCAACCTGCTCCTCCGCCGTCTCCCCAACCGGGGGGGCTTCTTGGATGCTCGCTGCGGGGGCAGGCTCAGGAGCCTCGACTTCGGCCTCAGGGACGGGGGATGCGGGCATTTGTGGAACGAGGCCGCCAATCACGCCTGTCGCCATCTGCTTGACACCACCAATTGCCCCGCGGACATCACCGCGAGCAACCGACTTGACAATGCCGCCAATTGGACGGAGGACCGCAATCTTGGCTCGACCAATGCTCTTCAAGTCGCCACCGATGCCCTTGGCGTGCTTTATGCCGCCCTTGAAATCGAGTCGAGACACTGACTAAGAAGAGGAAAAAAGACACCAATGGTGCGTCTTAGTGAGTATTCATGGGAACCAAAGGCCACATCGAATTGAAACGCAATGGGATGCGCATACATTGAGAGCGCCCGTCACACTCGCCAGCCTTGACCCGACACCTGGAATCTTGGATACGACGTTGGCAATGGACCGGATCTTGGCGAGCGGACCAAAGTTTGTCACGGCCCCGACAAGCGCGCCTTTGATGTCGCCCTTGACCACACTGCGAACAACATTTACCACGGCCTTGACCTTGTCCCCGATGATGGGAATCTTTGTCACGACATTGAAAACCTTGGATGCAGCACGCTTGAAAAAGCTCCCAATTCGCCGGAAGAAGCGCCATGCCTCGACCTGTTCAATCACAGTGCCCGATAACAGGAGCCCGACAATCAAGAGCGTAAGCAAGCGCATGCGCCGGGACGAGCGAAAGCCAACACGCCGATGTTTGTGCTTGGACCGGCCACGGTGGATGGCAATGGCAGCATCGGCCGCTGGCTTGAGGATATGCGGGCGAAGGAGCGGGTTGTACACGGGCATGGTGACGAATGGCGCAAGCGTGATCGGTTTTTCCGTACAATGGTGGCATGAAACACGTGTGCTTGGGTGTGCAGGTGTATGACGACGGTGACTCTCGGCAGCGGGAATCGCGAATCGAGAGGATGGTTGCGATGGCAGGAAAAATAGTCCGAGGAGGTGATTGCGCGAAGAGGAGAGAGTACTGTCGGGGTGCCGGAATGGGTTACACAAGTACAATCGCATGGCATGGGAGGCGAGTGTGCCATGGGAAAGACCCTGAGTGAGTGACGTGTCCAACTTGCCACTCAGCAACAAGATAGAGAATTAGGTAAGTCTATGAATATTGTATCATAAATTGTAAGGTCGGAAGAGGGCATTTACAACTAGCGACTGGATAGGAAGAGGAACAATTATCAAGCACAAAAGGTGGCCGGGACAACATCCAATATTTACCCCATCATCTTGACTACATCTGACCTCCTCCTCCTAATATCCATCGATCCCCTGAACTTGGTTCACAACCGACATGGGCAACTGCATTCCGGCTGCCTCCAGAGCCGCATTGACGGACTCTGCGTCACCCAAGTTGATCAAGCGAATCGCCGGGCGACGGGGTGCGCGACGAGCCACACGACGACGACGACGACTCATCGGGCACGACTGCTGCTGCGGCATTGGAGGTTGGACGTTGGACGCAGACCCACACGGACAGTAGCATTGCCCGCCGACCGACATGGGCGCGTTCGTGCCAAACTGAGGGTTGAATGCGCCAGGCGCCGTGAACGGTGCGACGCCACCACCGGCAGCAAATGGCGAGGGAACGCCCAAGGCGGGGTTGAATTGAGTCTGGCCACCGAATGGAATGGGCTGCTGCTGTGGGAATCCGCCGCCAAACGCAAATCCGGCTTGAGGGGATGGGAACGCGCCAGGTGCGGGCATCCCGGGCATGGTCGGGAACGGTTGTGGCTGTCCTTGGAATCCGACTTGACCGCCAAACGCTTGAGGATGCGGCTGCGGCATGCCAAACTGCGGCTGCTGAGGTGCACCAAATTGTTGTTGCTGTTGTTGTGGCTGCATGGGCGCATCGACGGGTGCCGGTGGAGCCTCGGCAGGAGCCCCTTCGCCTCCACCTTGAGCGGGCGCCTCTTCGCCGCCTTGCTGGCCGCCCTCTTCGCCTTGACTCTTTTGCTTGAGCATCTTTTTGCCCTGCTGCTTGACCTTTTGCATGACCTTGCTGCGACCCTTTTGCATGACCTTGCGCCCAGCCTTTTGAGCAACCTTGCGCCCAGCCTTTTGCGCAACTTTCTTGCCCGCACGCTTGGCAACCTGAGAAGCAGCGCGTTTCGCAACCGACTACAATTTGGCATTCAGATTGTCGTCAATGAATCTGGACGAAGCAGTCGAGCAGGGCAAGGAAAGATCAAACCTTGGCAGCTTTCTTTGCAGCTGCTTTAGCTCCGGCCTTGAGAGCTGCCTTTGCACCAGCCTTCACGGCAAACTTTGCACCGATGGCCAGCAGCGGGAAGAGCGCGTTCGCAGACTGCGCGGCCAGCGTGGCAACGAGGACGATCGAGAGCGTGGTCTTGAACGCGGAAGAAGCAACTGTCGTGCGCTTGGATCCGAACATGTTGGATGGATGGAACGAGGTAGCAGAGAATTCCAAGGTTGTGGAGGACGCGGGTTAGAGATGCCGACTGTGTTGCTTCTATGCGAGTGTCTACGAGTGTACTTGCAAAGAGCGTCCACGAAATGCGCTGGGCGGATGCAGGAAGTGCAAATTCTAGTCAAGAAATCGACAGGGCATGCGTGAGAATGACTGGGAGGGTGATGCGGCCGTTTGTCAACGTCATGCGACGTCCCGAAAGTGCAACGTCAGTTCCCGACTGAACGCGTCATGAGTGACACCTCGTGTCAATCCAGTTCAACATGTCAACCACCGCAGGCTCTATGTATTCCATAAGCTTCTAACAGGCCGGATACCAAAAGAGACATTCGCATTACCGCGGTGCCTCAAGCTCTAAACCTTTCAACGAAGGAGAAACTCCATCCGATCAATCATTCCTTTTCGGCACTCAGTAGCCTTGGATCGTTTGCACATTCGCCAAGGGCAAATTGTAAGCATTCATGGCCGACATGGCCTCGCTCAAAGATCCATAGCTGTCCATGTTGACAACGGTAATCGGCGCAAGGCTGCCACCCTGTCGGCGACGGATCGGGCGCTCGTAATCTTGTGCGTACAGAGACGCGTCGTGATAGTTGTATCCTGACGGAGCAGGCGATGAGGCAGCACACGGGCATGGGCACAGTCCGTTGGCAGCCATTACCGCATCTTGAGAATTGTACGAGTATGCGGCGGAAGAGAGGTAGGGTGAGACACCACCATAGTTGGTAATCGCGTTGGGATTCGCGTAGTTGGAATCAAAGGCGGATTGCGTGAACATGGGACCGCCACTGCTGAATTGATACTGGGACATTGGGAATTGCTGATACGGTGAGACTGGAGCTCCGTAGGACGACCCGGCGTATGGTGACGGGTAAGCTGGCGCGCCTGCCCCTAGCGATTGAGTCGGGTAAGGCTGCTGCTGGTACGTGACCTGGCCAACAGGATACGACGAATGCTGAGACGGAGGTGGAGGAGGCAACACACTTTGCTGCGGCTCTGCAACAGCTGGCTTTGCTGGTTCTTGAGGGGCCGGCGTCTCATCCACGGGTTCCTCAGGCTGTTGTTCCCCGACCTGTTCGCCCCCTTCCTGGCCGCCCTCTTCACCTTCGCTCTTTTGCTTTCGTTCCTCGAGTTTCTCCTTGAGTTTCTTTTTAACCTGTTTCTTGATCTGCTTCTTTACTTGCTGCTTTGCCTTTTTGCTGGCCTTCTTTGCAACTTTCTTGCCGACCTTCTTTGCGACCTTTTTGCTGGCCTTCTTGGCAACTTTCTTTGCGGCCTTTTTGGCTACGTTCTTGGCCGCCTTTTTGGCAATCGACTGCCCACAGGAGTCGCACATAATCATTCAGTTTTGCAGCACCAAGAAGATCGAGTGCAGGTCAGAGCGTCAACATGTGTACCTTTGCAGCCTTCTTTGCAAGGGCCTTTGCCGCTTTTTTCGCTGCCAGCTTTGCAGCCTTCTTTGCAGCTGCCTTGGCAATCCCCTTTGCTGCGGCCTTGGCGATTCCCTTTGCCGCCGCCTTTGCGCTGCCTTTGCCGCGGCTTTGATGGCAAGCTTTGCCGCGGCCTTGATGGCAAACTTGGCCGCGATTTTCGCGGCAATGATAAAGATGGGGAAGATGGCGTTTGCGGATTGCGCCGACAGGGTTGCAACAAAGACCAGCGACAGACCCGTTTTCAGCGCAGCCTTGGCTGGCGATGAGGTGCGGACTTTGCGGTTGTGGTCGACGTGGTCGTGCATGATGATGTCGGGGTGTGTGCAGGTGGGTGGATGTCAGAATGGCATGGACAAGTGCAAGGTGATAGGGGCATTGGCGATCTATGTATGGCAGGGGGAAAGAGTGGTCAAGTGTTCTGGATCGATTTGGGTCTGATGGGTCGTGGTTTGCGAGCCCAAATCCAGAACTGCGAACAGAAGCGGCGCAAGCATGAGAACAACACGGTTGGTCGCGATCGATGTTGTTGAGGAACGACACATGTGACCTAGACGTTATTCGTTGTGCAACATTGCCCAATGATCATGCACAAGCAAGCCCAAAATGACCTCAAGCAACTCGCAACCCGGCACGTCTGCCGCCGACTCTGCCCTGATTGTGGCCCTGGACGAGTACCAGCAAATGCTCGACCTGCTTGCCGTGGCGGCCAAACAGCTTCAATCAGCTCAATTTGACTTGGCACAAGCACGTATGGCGGTTGGCCCACGCCTGTCGCCCATCAGCTACGATTATCGGATGCGCGCCAGGGTGCATGTGAAGAGCGATGCGTCCGAGGCTGGACTGGTGATTGTTTCGGGACCCCCGCCAGCGTCCTTCTCGACGGGTGCGGCGGCGGGCGAAATGGATCCGGCAGAGGCAGAGGCAGAGGCAGAGGTAAAGGCGGCAGTGGGTACAAAGGATCCGTTGTATTGGTATGGAGCGCTGCCGAATCCACGGCTCCGAGCGGCCCAAAGCGGGTTTTCCAATGGTATGTTGAGAGCCATTTCTTGTGTCAGCTTGATCCATCGTGTCCTGACGATGGTCTTGATATGGGCAGTGCTCGAATCTCTCGTGGCGGCCGCATCTTCGAAAGCTCGACTGAGCGTTGCCCTCCAAGCATCTTCTTCAGCCAAGTCCCCTTGACGATAAACCGAAAGCATTCTAAATGCGTTTGCGAACAAATTTACATGTATACAAAACAATGAACAACCTCATTGCTGCCAATGCACCCTCTCCAAATCGGCCACGACGCCAAACGCAGTCACCTCGTCTCCCGCGCCTGCGCCCTGCACCACAATGCCGTTCGGGAACCGCCTTGTGACAATCCTGACCAAGTTGTCAGCGCCCCTCAACCCGGCCAACGGATGATCCAGTGCCACCTCCCGCAACTCAACACCTGCCTTGTTGGCCTTGACATCGACAAAGCCAACGTACCGCAACACGGCACCATTGGCTTTGGCCTTTGCATTGAGCTGCGTGAACTGGTCGTCGAACGCGGGCAGCGCACGCATAAACTCGTCGGCCGATGCGAGGGCACGCAACGGTTCGGGAACCAAATTGTGAATGGGGAGCGTGGCCAGCGAAAACAAGTTTGCGGGCACGCCCGCGGCACGCGCGAGAATCAGAACTTTACGACCAACGTCTTGGCCGTTGCAATCTTCGCGCGGATCGGGTTCCGTGTACCCCAAGCTCTTTGCCTTGGCGACAATGGCGGAAAAAGTGTCATTGCCACGCGCAAACTCGTTGAACAGGTAGCTAAGTGTGCCACTGAGCACGCCTTCAATGCCACAATGTCATCGCCAGTGCGCATCAGGTCCGAGATGGTGGAAAGCAGTGGGAGCCCTGCACCCACGGTGGATTCGTGATACACGAGACCAGCAGTGCCGGCCGATGGCGCGGCGGTGCCCGTGGGTGCGCGGGCAGAGGCGCGAATGGCATTGTAGAGGTCGGCCGAAGCAGAAAAGCCCTTTTGTTTGGGGTAACGACATTGATGCCCTTTGCGAGCCAGGTCGGGTAGTGTTGTGGGATGGCGTCGTGCGCGGTGCAGTCAACCACGGTCGGGTTGGAGAAGGCGCGAGGTGCGCCGTGAGGGTATCGAGGTGGACGGGCTGGGCATTGGCCTGGGTGAGCGGCAGGCCAGACTCCGGCGACAGCGTGGTGCCGAGGGCCATGAGCTTGGAGTTTGCAATGGCGACGATGCAGAAGCGCGAGGCGAGGGAAGGGGAGGCCGTGAGTTGGCGCAGGACGGCGGTGCCGACGAGGCCCGGGCCGATTAGGGCAATGTGAGTGATGGGCTTGGCGTGGGCCGACATTGTTCTTGGTGACGACGTACGATACGGTATGGCAAGTAAGTGTGTCAAAGAGCCATGACTGTGAAAATGTGACTGAGCTCGCCGTGAGGATCAGTACCTACCGGCCACACTGATGAGGACAAACCAAGCTGCCATGACGCGATCAGTGTGGCTGATCACGTCCGTATGGAGTCATCTGAAGATCGGCGATGGATTCGGCAGATCGGCGGGACATGGCGGGGCACCCCGATCTGGCGGTCGGTGCTTTCAGGCCAAGCAACAGACAAACATCAAGAGGACTCCTCGAGTTGCACAAACCGATCTCCGCTCAAGCTGATTATCATACATATTACTTGCAACCCTTCAAGCGCTCAAAACCACCTGTACCACCAGCATCACCACCAAAATGTTCATGCCCCGCCCCCCGACGGCCGAAGAGATTGCTGCGTCTCGCGCCAAGGTTGTTGCCACGGCACTGCAGTTTGTCGTTGCCGTTGCTGCCCTGCGGTTTGGTATGCTCGTCACTTGCTATTGTATCTGGCTCTGGATCTGGATCTTGGTCGCCGCAACAGCCGACATGGGCAATGATGATACTCCTTCTTGTCAAGGCCTACTCCTGTGTGGCCAGCAAAAAATCTGATTTAATGAGATTGAGCCCAGTCGCCTTGACTTTGCCCCTGCTATTGCCAATTTCGCGTAAAACTGAACACAGGTTCTACGAGTGAGTTCTACAGCACCCCCCTGAACATGATTAAATGAACTCGTAGACATCACGCGCCTGCAAATCCTCGTCGAACCCGTGTTCAGCTTTACGCGAAATTGACAATATTTATTCTTTTTGGAGGTCCATGTGGGATGCTAACGTACAATTTGTGACATTGTATGCAGTACCCCTGGCCATTGAAGCTGCCGTGTCCAAGCAATAAGGAAGCCGCTTCTACGTTGAGTGAACTGTGTTCAAGAGTAAGTAAGGTGTATATGATATAAATATCACTTTCTGTCATCTGCTCCCAACTGAGCCATCCACTGCTGCAATGCCTGCTCCTCCGAATCTTCGCTGTTGGCTGCTGCACCACTGCCGCTCAGCTTGAACTTGTCCACATCTCCACTATGACTTACGGCCGGCGACGGCAGAGACGGAGACGGAACCGAGGGCCATGACGGGAACCATGCCCTTGCCCGCTCCACGACTTGCTCTGCTTGATCCCAGTACTGGGCCGTGGCAGGGTACTCGCGATGCACATGCTGCTTGAGGAGAGGGACCAGGCGCTCGTTGGGTTTCGGGTAGGCGTCCCGCTCGTGGCTCAGGTAGCCCAGGGTGGCGGCCGAGACGGCGAGGGCAATGTCGAAGCGGCGCGAGACGAGCACGTCAAAGCGGTGGTACAGCGGGCGGGCACTCATTGTGATTGACTGGGAATACAAAACAACTTCGAATTTTCATTCAAGGTTTGGACAGAGAGCGTCAGAGGACGACGGCCCCATTGGCATCGATATCGACACTGCAACTGAAATGGCAACAACACGACGTGTCAATCGCACTCACACTCACAAGTCATACTATGTATTTGTAAAACACGCAAACTCATTGCAATCATCATGGACTTGCACTGGAGCTGTCAGCCCCATGCCCGACATGATTTCCGGCCGCTGCTGCCGGCCTCGTCCGCGTCGACCAATCCTTCAGCAGCACCGATCAGAGTCAATGTCGAGGCAAACAACAACCGTACCCGCAACCCTCCTCCTTGCGGCCATGACCCTTATCCTCGTCACCGTGCCGACTCTCCATGCCCGCCAGCTCCCACTCGCAAACTCACTCGCACCACCTACCCCGCTCAACCTCATCCGCAACTGCCTTAAACATCCCGCAGCCAAGTTTCAGTTCACGTCTCTTCCGCACAAGTTTGAGCCCTCAGACGCCGTTTTTGACACGGCATCGCAGTCGCTGTGGGTCGTGTCGGATGGCGGTACTCTGGCACAGTTCTCGCCGCTTGATGGCAGATTGCTCCGGTCGTGGTTTATCGAGCTGCCCGTTGCTCCCAGCACGCTTGTGGCTTTTGGCGACCCGAAACTGGCCAAGCGACATGATGGTGATGGTGACCATGAGGGTGAAGAGGAGGATGGCAATGTATCGTCCGAACCGCGTCGAGCAGACCTCGAGGGACTTACGCTCATCCCAACCCGACCCGATTTCCTCTACCTGGGTGTCGAATCGCCGCCAACCATTCTGGAATTCCATCCACTGCTCAACAAAATCACGCGCGTGTTTCCCATGACACACGCCATGGGTGGTCCCGTGGTGCTCAATGATCTGGGCGGCATTGAGGCGCTCACGTATGTGCCTGATGCAGAAAACCCAGATGTGGGTTTTTTCTTTGTGGGTCGGCAAGAGGACGCACGCATTTTTGTGTTCCAGGTGCCTGCGGCACTCGCGGATCCCGTCGCAAGTATACGCCAGCCGCAGATCAGCGAGATGCGATATCTAGGTGCGATCCGGCCGCCGGGCCCGGGCAAGGATTTGTCGGCTCTGTATTCGACGGCTGGATCACAGTTGTTTGCCGTGTTTGATAAGGCGCAGGAGCTGATTGAGATGGATTTGTTGGACAAGCGGATTGCCGCCGTGATGGAATTGGCCAGGGTTGGGTCGGCTCAAGTGGACAATGTGGCTGCGCTGGTGGACATGTCCAGAGTCAAGACCACGGTGGTGGAGACGCCAAGGAGAGGGATCGAGGCATTCGCAATTGCGCCCACGGCCGACGGCCAGCTTCACTTGTTTGTTGGGCTTGACCACAACAAGAAAAAGGTGCGCGAGCTGCATCGATACACGTGCAAGGTGGAGGATGACCAGGCTTCTTCATGATGTTGTCGTTTGTAAATGCTTAATGTGTACATATTCTTTTCACTTGCTTGATACACTCGTCCCCGCTCCGCTGACTGACAGTTTCCCTTACCAATGTATTGCTATTCCCTGAGTGTTCTATTCGATAGACGTATTCATCCAGCCTTTACTCCGCCTGGCTCGCCCGCCGACTGGCGCCCTTCATCACGGGTGCTGTACCCCGCCGCTTCCACTCAATCCCGTCCTCTTCCTCCTCTCGACGCTCTGCCCGAGTCTCACCATGGTGCCCGCTCTTGTGACTTACCGACCGCCCGTTTACCGCGCTGATTGTGTTTCGATACCGCCCGCCAACACTCGCGCCAGAATCATGCAGCGTATCCGTTGGCGACTGCGCCGGATCGCTGCCGAGTTGCGTCAAATCGATCATTTGACACGAGCGCTCAACAAGGTCGACCTTGGATGCGCGTTGCGTGACGATGGGCTGGGCAGAACTCGGAAGTGGACCGTTCACGTCCGGGGTGCTTGTGGATACCACAAATCGCGGGTCGGTCAAGTGCGGCAAGTTTTGCGTGGGCAACGTGTCATGCTTGGTATTGTCGTTGCTTGAAGCCGGCGTGGGCGGCACATGTGTATTGATTCTTGCCGCCCCATCACTCGTGCAACTACTTGCCGCGGTTCCCGTCCGCGCGCCGCCCATGGACGAGCCGCCCGTGGCTCTCCTGACCGCGGCGGCTGCAGCTGGCCCGGGCCCGGGTCCCGCCACCCGCCCACACACCACCCTGACCATCCACGCACTCAACCTGCCGACCACGACCCGATCCAACTTGGCATCAAACACGTGCGCAACAAGCTCGCCCGCAACCACCACTGCCGGCACGCCCCGGTCCACCACGAGCACGCGCGCTACCTCGAGCACGTGCTGCACGCACTTGCGGCGTTGCGCACCCACGGTCGCAATCATCATGGCCAGCAGTGTTTCTTCCTTTGCCAGATAGGTCAGTTCCCAGAGCGACCCAAGGTGTGCGCGCGTAAAGTGGCGCAGCAGGTGGATTTGCCGGGTCGTGTGGAGCAGGCGCGGCCACAGGGTCGAGTGCAACGGCAAGTTGGAAGGCAGGATCCGCACAAGGTGTGGATCGTCGTCGGCCGGGGTTGTGCTGAGGTAGTCGGTGAGCCAGGTGGCGTTGGATGTGGATGTTTTGGTCGGGACAAGTGGGGTAGGTGGTGGAAAGATAAAGTGGGTGCCAGTAGGGCCGGATGGGGCAGTTGGAGGTAGGCAAAACAGCGCGTAGATGCGTGGGATCCATGTTGGTGGGTACTGCGAATGTCATTTCGCACGTTTCGCCAGCATAAACCAACGATCAATCACGATCGGAATAAAGATGCAAAGAGCGCACCTTGAGTGACTTTAAAAACTGCTTATCATTGTCGTCGTATGGCCGAAACACTGCCTTGATTCGCTTCCACGCACCTTTCTTGGCTTTGCTTTTCGACGAATTGTCCCCTGCTTCATCATACACATGCCCGACCAGCCCGGAAGGCACTCGAACTGCTCCATCCGTGGCAGCTGCCTTGACCACTGCCTTGACGTACACCCTTGCCTCCTCGGGACTCAATGCTAACCACTCACTGGGTGCCATCGGAATTGCAAATGTGGACACGAGCGATGCCGACAAGGGCATTCCGTGCGCAGACGTGCCGATGCCGCTCAATCCGCCCCTGCACTCAAAGAAGAAGACGTGGACGATAGATTGTGGAGCGAGGCGCGACTGCTCGAAGAAGCCGATTTCACAGCAATAATGGATGACGATGAGGCGCCGGTCGCCACATGGTGGTCGATGACGGTGGTAGATGCGGGTCGATTCAGGTGGACTACAGTGCGTGGAGGTTGCGCGTAGGCCCGGGCGGGAGAAGCGTTCCGGCTCGTAGCTCGATGCGCAAGTCCAATGTCCAAGTGGGATGCAGATGAGGACGAGCCTGTTGGATTGACAGCAACGCGTCCGCTTGGCAATGATGTTGCGGACACGGACGCGATAGCCGGGTTGGACAAGGCCACAACCGTGTGCGTCGATGCAAAAACGGTGCCGGAGTCTTTTGGCGCATTGGCTTTTCCAACGGCGGGCGGTTGTTTGCTGGATGTGGTGGGCATGATGTCATTACAAGTTCTCAAGTCGGCAATTCGGTGGATCTGGAAGGAAACCACAGAGATTTTCATCA